>JAQIXX010000642.1:0-51776 GCA_034700605.1 Willowsia nigromaculata | reverse complement strand
CATGGGTTGAGAGAAGCAAATTTGATCTCGTGGTAATTGATAGTCCAATGAATGAGTGTGGAATGGCCTTGGCTTTCAAACTGAAGGCACCTTTCGTTTTCTACGTGTCATCGGGACTCTTAGAACCATGGCAGGCAGAAGCGTTTGGGATAAACGACGAACATTTTCCAGGAATCACAAAAGACGAAAACAATAATCTACATGTGCATAATCCTAATATTTGGGATCGGTTTGTGAACAATATTAGTCCGGTATGGTCTTACTATACGAGAGCTTACTACCTTTTGCCAAAACTGGAGAAACTGTCGAAAAAATGGCTGGAGCTACCGACTATTCCAACTTTCACTGAATTCGAGAAAAATGCAAGTCTAATTCTCTTCAATGGTCACCCCAGTGTGGAAGCTGCTAAACCACTTCCTCCATTTTTTATCCCTGTTGGGGGAATGAGATGCGCATCTTCTAAAGATGCCCTGTCGGATGTAAGATAAACATATTATCTATAATCATTAACCATATTGATATTGTTACGATTTAGTAATCTTTTTTCCAACTTTTACACAGGATTTGGCAAAATTTCTCACAGACAAGTGTCAAGATGGCTTTATTTACATAAACTTTGGAACAATGGTGGACTTTTACAAAGCTCCTGATGTGGTCGTGACGAAATTTTTTGATGCCCTTCGGAATGTTAACATGCCTATACTTTGGAAATGGGGCTCGAAAGCAATGCCTGCAAATGCTCCTGAGAATGTGTTTTTTGCTAGTTGGATCCCACAAAATGCTGTGCTGGGTACTACACAGTTAACTTTAATGTTAATAATTATCTCCATCATTCAATTCTGCTTTGCGAAAAACTTATAAATTTATGGTTCCTGCAGGACACCCAAAGCTGAAAGTGTTCATTTATCATGGCGGTCCATTGAGCACACAAGAGGCAATTTACCACAGTGTCCCGGTCATTGTATTTCCTTTAACTACTGAAGCAGAGCGACAGGCAAGGATTATTGAACACTTTGGAATCGGCATTAAATTGGAAATCGCATTTTTCACACAGTATGAGCTAACTACCTCCATTCGTAGTATTCTCAAGGACAACTCGTAAGCTTATTATTTTATGCATCATATTTCTGGATGACTTGATCTGCAGCAATAAAAGTCTATGACTTGTTTTTAAAAACGTTAGATACCGCAAGAAATCTATCAAACTCGGTGGTTTGTACAAAGATCGGTCTCAAGATCCCAGAACTACAGCCGTTTGGTGGATTGAATATGTTCTCCGACACCAAGGAGCTCATTTTTTGAAACCTCAGTCAACCATGTTACTCTGGCATCAACGGCGACTGCTGGACGCGTGGGGGCTTTTATTATTGACGACCACATTGGTACTATATGCACTCTTTAAACTGATAACATTTTTGAGCACACCAAAATCTAAGCCCATTACTCAACCTTCTGCTCAAGCCAAGAGACATCCTGCATATTTGAAAAACAAGGATAAACTGTCGTAAGTACTACTTGTAAGATATTATGGAAATACCAATGGCTTTCCAAATGGTACACCATGGTCATAAGAACAGGGCTTGTACTTACTACTGGATCTCCAGACGAAGTTTTATGTAAAAATAAAATTCCAGGAAGAAATGATTTTTTATTGTTTATGTGCGACCCCATGTCTTGAAGATAATGTAATAAATTTTGATAACAACAATTACGTCCAGGGGGTGAAGATGCTGAGAAAATCAACAAATGTTTTTTGTGATTATCTTCGAAAAAGATAGAACATAATGTTGTCTGGTCATCAATAAGTGTAGTACAATAATATCTGCTTTTTCGATAATCATCAACAGATTTTTTTTATCTCTCATTTGAATTTACACGAGAATTTGTGTGTACGAAAGCGAAATTGAAATTGTTTCGTCGTCCAGGAATTATTATGTTCTATCTTTATTCATTTTCATCACATTTTTTATTACTTATTTGCCTTTGAGTTAGGGTTAGGGGTTCATATTCCCTCTAGTTATATATTTATATTTATATATAAGCTCTTTTCTCCAAACAATTCTTCAGTTTTTTATTTCCTTTGGCCCTCTGTATCCTCTGTGTGAAAGACTGCTTGCATCTTTCATTGCTAAATGACCAGCTATTATGTAATCAATATTTTGCTAAAACATTAAAATGGTGGTTCATCAGGTCATTGCTGTAGTGGTGAATACAGCTACGGTTCTTGCTGCTCGCATACATCTAGTAGTAGCGGTACACCAACTGCAAACTCGTCCTTATTAACTGCAGCAGAGTCTCCTCCCGCTGCCAGTACCATAATAATGCATAAAAATTTTGATATTTACTCGACAATGTCTGAGACAAAGGATAACCTAAGCTTGACAGATGCTACATTAAGAACATCGGACGGTTTCTCATTCCCTGTCCATCGCCATCTCCTCTGTACTGAATCTGACTACTTCAAGTATGGAACAGGAGAAAACCTCCAACAAAGCCATGTAATTTTATTCACAAAAGAGGTAGACTACAAATCTCTGTAGATTTCGATCATATTTCTTTTTTCTGCAGAGCCCTTTTTACAACTTCACTTCATCCCAGCCCGTTAACAGATGTGGTTGTCTATAACATTCGAGGAGACATGCTGAGTTTGCTTCTGGATTTTATGTACACTCGTGAAATGTGGCTTTCTGAAGATAACGTGATATCCATTTTCGAGGCAGCAGATTACCTGAGTCTCATAAAAATCCGAAACAAATGCTGCGAGTTTATTGAAAATCAACTTGAGGAGCTAAATTGTCTTGGAATACGTCGATTTGCGAGAGACTGGTTTTGTCCAGACTTGGAACGAACTGCTCATCAATACATCATGCGGAATTTTGTAGATGTTGCCAAGATAAGCGGAGAGCTTTTGGAACTGACAATGCCAGAAGTAAGCGCTCTGTTCAGTGACGACGAACTGAATGTAAAGAACGAAGAAGTCGTTTGGGAGGCAGCACTACGTTGGATTAAGCATGATGAGCAGCAGCGAAGACTTCACATTGTGGATCTCCTCCGGACCGTGAGGACGGGGCTAATGGATACGCAATATTTCATGGAAAAAGTAAAAGAAAGTCATTACGTTCAAGGACATGAAGGTTGCCGCCCTATCGTGATTGAGACACTAAGATTTCTTTACGATCTGGAAGTAATTACTGAAAGAGACGGCGAGATTCCTACACCAAGTATTGCCAGACCAAGGATACCCCATGAAATACTTTTCGCCATCGGAGGCTGGTCTGGAGGATCTCCAACAAGCTTTATAGAAACATACGACACTCGTGCCGACAGATGGATCCGTGTTCAAGAGGTAGATCCGATGGGACCTCGGGCATATCACGGAACAGTAGCTATTGGCTTTAAAATTTACGTCATAGGTGGCTTTGATGGCGTGGATTACTTCAGTAGCTGCCGAGTTTTCGACGCAGTCACTAAACACTGGAAATACATTGCTCCCATGTACAATCGTCGATGCTACGTGAGCGTGGCACTTTTAGACAACGACAAAATTTATGCCATGGGCGGATACGATGGCCAGCACCGGCAAAATAGTTGTGAGCGATATGATCCTGTACTAAATCAATGGAGTCAGATCTGTCCGATGAATTGCCAACGGAGTGACGCCAGTGCTACGGCACTTCGAAATATTATCTATATATGCGGAGGTTTCAATGGCGTGGAGTGTCTAAACTCCTGTGAGTGCTATGATCCGGAGATAAATCAGTGGACAATGATACTACCAATGCGAAGCCGCCGTAGTGGTGTGAGCTGCATTGCGTACAATGAGCACGTGTACGTTGTAGGCGGGTTCAATGGGGTCAGTAGGATGTGTAGCGGCGAAAAATATAATCCCGACACAAAGTAAGTTTTTTCGTCGTTCTGCAAAACAAGTCCAAGTCTATACACCGAAAACACAAAGTTAAAATTAATCTTCATCAATATTTCACACTACAAAAAAGCACTTGGACCACTATTCCTGACATGTACAACCCACGGAGCAATTTTGCCATAGAAGTCATCGACGACTTACTGTTTTGCATCGGCGGGTTTACCGGCACATCAACCACTTTCAATGTGGAGTGCTTCGATCAAAAGACAAATGAATGGTATGAAGCCACGGATATGAACATTTACAGGAGCGCTTTGGCCGCCTGCGTCATTCCTGGCTTGCCAAACACCAAAGACTACATTCATCCTCACAGGGATCGCCTTATGGAAGAGAAAAGGCAGAGGTTGCTGGTTCTCCAACAACAGCAAGGGTCCTACGTTGTAGACAATAATCAGAATCAGACAGACCAACAGCAAGATTAGCTGATTGAAACATGATTAGAGTGAAAAAAAGTGATTACTGAGCACCAAGTCGCTGTAACTAAATCATCAGATTTGCCTCTTTCTCTCCATCAATCACTCAATTTCGCCCTCAGGCCAAAAAATGGAAATAACAAATCTATAAAAAAATATTGGAAGCCACAAGCAGAAGAAAAAATCTACCATAAAAATGTATTATGGGCACCATGCATCATGATGACTGATTTAAAAATAATAATATGATAAAACATAATTAAACACGTACAAGGATAAGAGCAAAATTGAATAATGAGCTATATTATACGTCGTAAGTAAAATTAAATAAAAAGATCAATCAGAGTGATACAGTAATGAAATATTTGACTCATCAGGTGCAAAATTTTCATGGGATATTAAAACCAATGATCTAATCGGCAAAATTAATCGTGAAATAAAAATTGATGTTAATCTATGGTTAATTCTATGGACAATTGAGAGACTTATGGGTCGATAATATAGAGCTGGACTTTCCCCACAGAGAAACTATGTATTTCATATTAATGTGAATAGCTTATGAATCCACTTCAGAGTAACATGACTCCAGACTATAGAAGAGGTGGGAACTGCTTGTTCATCCAAGACCTGAACGAAAAATCTCTTTGTCTGGAAAGCATCTTGAAATTGCAAACATGTTGGACAACCACAGAATAATATAACTTTTTGTACTAAGAACCAGAAAATAGATCAAAGTATCAAAGACATTCCAAGTCCGCTTGACACGAGTTCTCACTCGTCACTTTGAAAAATTTGAAAGCATGGTATTTGAACCTACATAACTTGCATAGAGCATAACACAACAACGGTTATCATCGTGCATGCATGCATGATTAATGATTGTATATGGCTCAATGCCAAATTGCAATATTGCTCGTGCTTATTCACCGAAAAATGCATTAACTGTTAATCGTTGTTTAAAAACTTACCTGGATGACAATGCTGATTGATGTTGGAAGGGTATAAAAAGTTTATATGTCTATAAAATCGAGAGCTGCTTCTAGGATTTAAGTTTATCGTGATACTTTGATTATAAAAATATATTTACGATAAGTTTGGCCAGATTCCATTCAATTAGGCCAGGCTAATAGTTTTCTAGTGTTGCTTGTCACAGAGAAACTGCATTGCTTAACATAAATCTTGTGGATGCGACAAAAAGTCTAGTTCATGAAAATGAGGAGGATAGAGTTTCATTGTCATGCATATGTGCTAATTTTTCTCATTATTTGAGCAAATTCAGTTTCAAACGTAAGACAGACAGGAACACAAAAGTGGAGAATCGCCTAAATATCCACATGATGTTAAAATAAAATTTGAGCAGTTAATTTTTTTCCTGCAAAAACACAGACCCTTTATATTTCAAACATAAAAACGGAAACATGAGAACATAAAGAACAACAACTCGTTCATTACGAATAATTAACATCACCAATAACACGGCACGTGATTTAATTAAACATTTTATGAATTCACTTAATAACTACCACGCAGTGCAGATATATCTCGATCCTAAACGCTACATTAAGAAATCTTTGTATAAAAATCTAAGTTTTGTAGACATATTACAAATCTCTTTCTTTTGGCATGCATTGAGCTGCATAGAGGAACAGCTCAAGTCGAGAACGCCAGAAAGTCTGTAGTTTGTAATAAATGGACTTATTCACTCCAAACTCCAATCATTCCATAGACCATGACTATTAAAAACAAAAAGCAATAATAGAAACAAGGAAGAAGACACGAAATAAATGTTTGTCTGCTCTTATCTAAACCTTTCGTAAGGTACTTTTCTCTTTGTTGTCTTCAAGCATACAGCTACATAATGAGTTATTATGTCAGATCTTCAAGTTCTGCATAAGTTACATTTAATTTGATTCCAAACTCTCATGAGTTTACTACTACTACTAGTATGCTTACGATAATGTATTATGGTCCATCTTTTAATAGAATGAACTCCAAAATGTGTCACTGCGTTATTGAGAGCGCGAAAGGGTTAATAAATTGTCGACTCGTGCCATAACCGCTTACATAAATAGTCGTTGATGAAGAACAGATTAAAACGTAGGAAAGATAATGAAGTCTGTAATTTTGATTGCCGAACAAGAACCGGGTGTAGCGCAGCAGCATTCAGAGTCCTGTTGGGAAGATTTAAGTTCATTAAATGCTTCCTCGTCTCCTTCAGGGCATGGCTGCTTTAAAATAAGTTGGAATACTATTTTCGTCACAGTTTCAAAATCAAGGACGCCAGACCCTAAGTGTGAATCATGAAAATAACTTTCAGCAAAACACTTGTAAAACAAGATAATGGATAGGTAAAAGGAAAGTTTACGAATCTGTTTTTATTGGTAAATTAATGTGTGCTTTCATGTAGTTACCGGTTGGATCGTTCTGTGAGACAATTCTGTTGAGGACGTTTTCATCAACATTCAATCCAGGGCTTAATTCGGAGAGTAAAGCGGGAAGTTGCTGGCTTGAGATACCTCCTTGGTTAGAGCATCCCAATAATTTAGTCATCCCTTTGAGAGCCATTCAAAATATACATGCGTGTCAAAAAATCTTGCTGGTCCATTCTTACACACCAGAACTTTACACTAAGGCTAATACTGATTAAAATATATGCGCATTGTGTGTGAAGATATGACTTACATTTTGGACGTGTGCAAGTCTCCTTTTCAGTCTCCTATGAAAATTACACGATAACATAACAAATTTATGCAATTACAACTGATAGTTAAAAATGTACGAAATATATTCGCTTACCATTTTGCTATTGGAACTAATGGCGTTTCAACTTTTAGTATCACTTATTCAAACAGCTTATGCGCTGGAAAATAATGTAAAGTAACTGTGATTTTCGAACGATTTGATATTCCGTGTTTCACACTGTTCTTGAAAGAATGTCAGTCTGCTATGCTTTTCTGCTAAAGTCTTTCTAAATATACTTCTCCACAGCAAAAAAAATCGTTCAAGTCTCTACTGATTCTCCAACAATATTATCGTCAACATCCAAAAGATTTATGCTTTAACCAGTTCAAAGTACTGCAGAAAGTGTAAGTCTTCGTGCATCCTGCACGTAGCTCATTGGGAAGCACAGTCCGTTCAACTGCTCGTTTTACGCACGGGAAACGCATTCAGCAAGTAAAAAATAACGCAACTTTCCAACTTGCCAACCCTTCCTGGCTGTAGTTTTGTAGGCGTTTATTTTTGTTCATTTTTCTTCCGAGATTACTCTTCCGGGATAAGAGAGTACACACGAGTACGTGATGACGGAAATTATATCTTTGCTTACACTGATATTTGAGAGCATAATATCTGATCATTACAACATATTGCTACTTGACAAGGCTGCTGTTGCTGTCGCCCGCTGGAAGCCATAACAGTCATGATGATATCGTTATATGCATCCTTGGTGGCCGACAAGCAACAAGCTTCCTGTATTTGCATCCCATGCAAGAACTGCGAACTTTCATATCCTAAAATGAAGCGTGTCCATCGTTTTGCCTTGCAACTAATCATCTACTCGACAACTCGACACAGATATTTGATGTGTGTTTCAAATCACACACAATTAGATATGGTTAAATATGTACTTTTAAAGTAGTACAGTGGTGTAATATTTGGCTTATGATATCGAGGACAAAAATATTAGTGTTATATTTTTATTTTAATGATTACACTTCATATTTATGTGTCATGTATCAAGAAGGAGAGTAAAAGTAGTGTAGGGAAGCCTGTTCCTGCCCTTTTGTTTGTTTTGCATAATATACGGCAAAACATTATCACTTGACGGTCTACGTTGTCTGCATACTGTATTCAACATTTTGGTTCATGAACACATAACATAATCAACAAATCGTTGTAGTACATGCAATCAAAACTAATTGAATTCATTTATATGCGAAAAAATTGTTTGCAATAATGTTTATCACTATTCAGAGAGTGGACACTGGTCAGTATATTCTGTATTTTGTTCATGCAACTAAATGTGTGATCCAAATGTGACAAAGGTTAGATTATGATATGAAATAATATCATGACATCAGTTTGCAAAAATGACTGTTACACTTTCCATTGGGTTGTTCAGTTCATGAAACAAGGTGCCATAATACATGCGATTCTTATTTTGGGATTTTCATATTGTACAAGCTAGGACGAGATGATTACCTATGTGATTTTAACAAAAGAAATATGAAACTTAACTTGACATGGTTTTTCAACAAGATATTGAGAATGAAAGTGAAAATAAATTTGTGTACAAGAAGAGGGTTCAACGACATGCTGACCTGTAATGAGATGATTTGTGGCTTGTTCCAACAAACACGTCATCATAAACTACTTGACTGAAACTACGGTAATGGATGCATACTGACAACTATACAGAAGATCTATAACTCTATAATCAGTACATAATCACATGCAGAGCGATATTTTGAAAACTGAAAGGTTTAAAATAGAAGCTTGGAAGCTGTTATATGGTCACATAAACTGGCTCGGAAAACGCACTCTTCATCTTTTTTGACATCCTAATTTGAGACGCACACACGAAACAGCTTGAAGCAGGGAGTGATTTTGCGCTACAAGATGTACTGCATTATACCACCCAAATTTTCAGAATGCCATACAGAAATTTTCATGCACAAAGTACAATACATGCATCAAATAAGAGCTTAGTTTTTCTATTTTAATAATACACAAACCTGCGATCAAAGTGGACATGCAATATGTGGACAAGAGAAAAAGTAAGGATGAATAGAACTAAAAATTCATACAAGAGAGAATGTAAGAAACAAATGAAATGTTGGAAAACTAGTAGCAAACTCAAGCTACTTTTATTTCACAGCTAAGATGTATACTTATAAGGTGAGCAAAAATGCTACTTGAATTTAATACATAATCCGACAAGTCAAACAAACTGAATTAGTATAATTTGCACAAAGAAAATTCTATAAAATACAGGGAGTACATTATGATTTTGTTACAATGTTACGTACGCTTGCAGGAATGACTGGCACAACAAATGCAAACTTCTTTTTTAATTCTGAGAAAGTGCGATTGACAACCTGGAAATTCGATCGCCAGAGTTGATTGGTAGCGTTTAGCTGGTCCATTTGAGATGCTAATTCAACAAGTTGTAGTTCTGTAGATACTAACTGTACGCTGTTAACAGTTATAAGTTCAGAATTTTCTTTGCTAGTTTTCTCCAATGATGACAATCTTCCCTCTGCCGTCTTTAGTTGGGCCATCAACTTCTTAATGTCATCCTCGTGACCAATCTGTTGTATTAAAATGTCTCCCATGATGCTGTCAATTTGATTTTGGTGTTGCACTAATAACGAGAAATTAGTAAACGCTTAGAATTGTCATTATACTTTAACTTGCTTTTAAAGTGGGACTTACATAACGCATAACATAATTCAAAGCATTTATGTGAGATTCCAAACGATTGTATAAATCGAGAGCTCCAATAACTTGTGCACTAGATAAGTGACACAAATCTGTTGAGAGCAATAAGGACAAAACTATAAATCGCATGTTTTCTTTGTTGGGGCAACTTGTTACTTTTCTTAGTAGTGATGAAATCTAATTGTGAATTTTTATTTTACAAAATTGAAGGGAAGTCTGGATGTGGAATTGATCTTGAAATGGACACAGTGACTGTGACAGTCAAGTGAAATGAGAGATGACACGGAATTATATACCATTGCATCTGCACCCTACAATTCCAATCTTTAGTTATTGTCATTTAAGTTGTAATCAATCTTGCATGCTAATGCTGACATTCTAACAAGTCAAAGCTGTATACGTATAATACACCTCTTTACAACTGGAATCATGCTACCGGAAGTTTTGAATTAGTAAATAAGAGTCATCTAACAAACTGGGGAATTGTACAGCATAAATATAAAAGCTGACGTAGGATCAACATCTATTTTTCATTGACATCTCAAAATTATGGGTTATGCGGATAAAATTACAGACTTGAATAGTTTCCAATGTGCGTGTCTACTAATTATAAAAACATGAAAATCAAAAAACGTTCTTTGTTGTAATCACAAAGTTGAGATTGCAGATTGCAATTATTCTGTCTGAAAATATCATTATTTATTGCAATAAATATTTGAAACTTTGGAATTAATCTCAAAGTGCAATGATTTCAATATAAATTTGGTATTGATTATGTAAATGTGACAAGGAATCCTAAATTGGAAGTAACTTTAAAATTAATTAAAGCTGAAGTACTTGTCATGATAAATGCGTAACCAATTATTTATAAATGAAGCTAGATCAAGTCAGACCAACGAGTTCTAATCTACAAGTTTGATTCTTCCAAGAGTCAGACTATCGTTTATCGTAATTCTTTTTTCTCTTTATCGCAGCGTTTTACGGTAAAATATAAAATAACTTTATAGTTTAATTATTGAAATCCAAGTGATAATATGAATAAAAGAAGTTATCTTTGTTTAAAAGTCTGTCAGAAATGTCAACTTTTGGTAGCTAATACTATATGTATCTCAATTACGGCAGCAGTTTTTGATACTTCAAGTCAAGTGCAGTAAATAAAGTAAAACAGCATTATGAAATAAACTGGAAATTATCGTCTCGAGTTAGGTAAAGTGGGTAAACAGACTATCGATTGCATTACTATCTTTGATTGAAATACCGATGCAATTCCAGTTCAAGAGTTATACATGCATACAATCCATCTACCATATTAGATTAGATTGTGTCCATGAAAAAATAAGAAAAGGGCTTATCATGTACATTCCAAACTATATTACTTTGAATGAACAACCAGAAATCAAGAGTGAAGGTTAATACCACTCACATCACGTGGAGCAATTGAAATTAAACAAAGCATTTTTGAATATGTGCATTATGTATAAAAGAAGAGAGACAAATGGTCTAAAAATCCATTTGAATGTCTCGAGTAGAGTTGGCAGTTTTCAAACACATTTCAAGCTTGTCACTAAAGTAAAAGTCACTAAAAGTATAAAATTTTTGAATCGTACATTTTTATAAATTAATTGTCATCATGAAGTTTTCGTGGCTAGTTTCTTCCATTCTAATCCAGCAATTTATTTGCTCCATACCCTATGCAAACAGTGCAAAAATTCTCTTTTTCCACAGTGTAGCCAGTTACAGTCATCGTGTGGCCACCTGGCCTTTAGCTGAAGCCCTCTCTAGACGTGGTCACGAGGTCACTTATACTTCTCCACATTATCCTAAAGAGCCCAACCCAAATATAACTGAAATTGTTACAGTCAAACATGCAACATTCAATGAAGAGACTTTATATAGAGATTTCAATATAAATCATCGAGTACAAAAAACACCGACTCGTATAATAGACGTCGGTCTGGACATTGGTTTTGGCGCATGTGAAGCTATAATTTCTTCCCCTGAGTTCAAAGACTGGCTGAAAGATAACAAAAAAATTGATCTTATCTTTTCTGATAATTGCTACTCTGAGTGTGGTGTAGGAATGGCGTCTAAATTATCGGCAAAATCGATTGTTTTTCACACTGTTACAACCGTTCCATTTGAATACGATGCTTTTGGATATCTACCTGAAAGTTCCGCTGTCCCCGAATTGGAGGTGGATCTACCAACCGTTCCAATGGGATTCTTTGCACGTCTATCAAATGCTTTATTGTCAATAAGATGGACCTTTGCATACTCCATGTATTTAGAGAAACTAGACCATCTCTTGAGAAATGAGCTAAAAGCTCCAGAAATGCCTTTTATTGGAGATTTAATGAGCAAAGTTAACTTGATATTTTTTACTGGAGATGTGATATCAGATTACCCACGATCACTTCCTCCAAACTTTATCAACGTTGCTGGCATACACTGTAAGGAGTCGACAAAGTGTCTACCTGAGGTTTATCATTTTCTTATAAAATCTAAGATTGCATTTATAGAACACACTACTACTATGCATGTTTAAGTTGAAAAATCATAAAAATGATGAGAATATATTAATATTTCAGAGCATTGAAAATTTCATACAAGCTAATCAAACTGGAATGTCCGATAATGACGGATTTGTCTACATCAGTTTGGGATCATTTGTTGTCTCCTCAAATTTGCCGGACAGCATCAAACAAATTTTCTTTGACACAATTAGGTCCTTTCCAAATTTAAAATTCCTGTGGAAATGGAATGGCGACTTCCCAAAAGAGATACCAGACAATCTATATTTGGGAAAATGGTTTCCTCAAATTGATGTACTCGGTGAGTTGAGTAGTAGCCACATTTTTTGCGTTGATTGAGAATAAGTATTGCATGAAAGATTTTATTTTGTTTCAGCACATCCGAAAATCCGTGCTTTTGTAACACAAAGTGGAAGACCCAGTACAATGGAGGCTCTCTTTAATGGCGTTCCTCTAATTAGTTTTCCTGTTGTGGTATGCTTATAACAAACTAACAATGGGTAAAATCAACCCTCACTAAATCCATTTTATATTGTGTAGTTTTCTCTCTTGCTTTCATTATCTTACAGGGGGACCAAGATTTCAACGCTAACCGATTGGCTGAAACAGGAGCAGCAATCAAGTTTGAAATTGCAACAGTGACAAAAGAAGAATTTAAAGAGGCAATTCAAAAATCCGTTTATGATCCAAGGTAAAACTCAAACCGGTCGAACATAGATGCTGCCCGTTATGAATGGGAAGTTAGTGCATTACAATTTAAGTTTAAACTAAACTGCTTCTATGTTTATTTTTAAAGAACGAAAGCCAGGATGACAAAATTTCAAAAAATCTTCCGTGATAGACCAATGAGCCCATTAGATACTGCATTGTGGTGGACTGAATATGTACTCAGAATGGAAGACACTTTGCATCTTAGGCCCGCAGGAGTTGACCAAAGCTGGTTTGTCAGACGCCAAATTGACGTTTGGGCATTTTTATCGATAGGAACATTCGTTATGTTAATTAGCTCTCTTTTACTAGTCACAAAAATTGCAAAGACAGTTTTTAAAATGCAACCAAAATTAAAGTCAGCATGATAACTTTGGTGGGTGAAAGTTTTTGTATTAAATTAAGTAGCTTTATGACAAAAATGAATACTTTGCATCGTATACATAGTCTATACACATCGCAAGGATTCCATTTTTACAAAGATGTTTCGCATCCCCTGTTCTGTTACGCTTATTTGATACATATTATACAACCTATGAGTTTTTATAAAACACAGCACTCATCAGACATAAGTTAAACTTGACTAGTGAAACTTCTTACTTAAAATGCAGAACACCTCACTTGTTTGAATGCTAAAAAAAATCCAGCTCTATTCTTACTCCAGTCCAGTTCTACACCCTTGCAATAAATAAGCACAATGCAAATCCTTCTACTGAAATTCAGAGATTCAAATTATTCGCATTCGTAATGCGTTATTCCTTAAGAAATAAATAGCATAAAATGCATTGTAAAGAACGATATCACATTTTTTAAAGTTGAAAGTAAGCCTAACTTTTTTTCTTGAACATTTAAAAGTTACTAGATTATCTTGAGTTGTTTGCATACATACTTGCATTAGAGGCTTAAAAGGCAAACTCCTACATAAATAGCAAATCAATGTATTTTTGTAGTGAAGTGGACACATGTCGCAAATTCGCTGTCTAGAAATCAAGGTCGCTAATACAAGTTAACATTACCAACAAGGACACGAGGCACAGACGAAAGTACAGGGAGCACACGCGTTCATCGGAATGACAATGGGAAAACCACTTCTGTATCCGTTTCGTTCTTTTTGCAGCTTCCATTCGTGCAATGCTGCTTGTTCAAGCAAAAGATTATGATTTATCATAAAAAATCATTAATGTAAAATGTTATGCAACATCTCGTACAGTATCATGTAATTGGTTTCAGCGACAAGAAAACGGCAAATCATGGTCATTATTGTAGATATGTGTAAATAACAAAAGAAACGTTAACATGATTTATCAGATTTAAATTCATTAAAAACTTGTTTCAAACTAGGTATTTGTTTCTCACTATCTGGTAGAACGAACCAAGTGCTGATGACATTGACAATAGTGTCCTAATGCCTTTTGTGGAATTGAGGATTGGAAGGAAAATGAAACTGGAACTCCATCCATACCTTTATTTCTTAAGAGCAATGGTTTATAATTGCTTCTTGCTTCCCATGAATTCCATTCTATAATGTCATGAAATATCCGTACATGTGGATAGGATGGGTTAGTCGTGCAAACTTCATCGTACTGGATGCAGCCACTGGAATCGAGCTTCATACAAAACTTTTGTCTTGGATCAAGTTCCAGTCTGGGCTGCAGGTTTGCAAATCGGTATCAAAACGTTTATTAAGAGTTGGTTTTGTACCCTAAAGTAGCAAGCTAACAACGTAGACCATTTCTCCATCAAAATGAGGTGTGTAAAAGAGCTGATCGTTTCTGCAGTGGTGTTGTTGAACTTCTTAGTATTAAACTCGAATGGAGAAAATATTCTCTTTTTCCATCCGATTTCCACTTATAGTCATCGTATCAGTGTTTGGCCCTTGGTAAAACGATTGGTGGAAAAGGGCCATCAAATAACGTTCGTTAGTCCTTACCCAAATAAAACACCTCTCGCCAATGTAACGGAAATAAATCCAGAACCCATGTCCAGCTTCGTATTAAAATACATTCATGGTGACTTGGATATCAGCAGAAGGGTGGATGGCACAATGGACAAAATGCAAGACAACGGTCCAATAGCTGCAACTGCCACTTGTCAATTGCTATTTGAAAGTCCAGATATTCAAAAATGGATTGCATCAGATCCAAAAATTGATCTCGTTGTAGTAGACTGGTTCTTTTCGGAATGCTCGTTGGGTCTCGCATACAAATTTAAAGCAAAGTACATGTTCTATGCAGCAGCAGTTATGATTCCAGGCTTCTATGAATTATTCGGAATTGTGCCTGACACTGCAAGCATTCCAGAGTTTGAGTATCATTTTCCAACTGAAATGACATTATGGGAAAGGACTATCAACACATTGCAGCCACTAGTCTGGAGCTATAAAACTGCCAGCTATATGGACACGATAACAGAATTTCTCAGGAAGCAGCTTAATATTTCAGACATGCCTCATATTAAAGAACTTGCTAAAAACGCATCTTTAGTATTGTGGTCGGAAGAGGTAATTGATGGATATCCCATGCCCATCACTCCAAACTTTGTGAGAGTTGGTGGAATGCATTGTCAGGAGAAAGCTAACCCTTTACCAAAGGTACGTATCATCGTATTATATTTCTAATGTTTCTGTTCTCCAGTCATGTGCCTTCATGTCATTCTTTTCCAATTTCAAGGATTTGGAAGAGTTTGTTGGAAAAAGTCAACAAGGATTTGTCTACATTAGTCTTGGAAGTGGGGTGAACCCGAACAATCTACCGGCATACTATCAAGATATATTTTTCAATACAATCAAGAAGTTTCCAAACATTCAATTTGTATGGAAATGGAGTGGTAGGACTAGATTTGATTCCCTCAAGAATCTTCACATAGGAGAGTGGTTTCCTCAACAAGACATTTTGGGGCATCCCAAGCTGTTGGCTTTTGTAACACAAGCTGGAAAGCCTAGTATTCAAGAGAGCATTTGTCACGGTGCACCTGTCTTGGCAATGCCTGTGTTCGCCGATCAAGATGTGAATGCAGAACGCATCCAAGATTTAGGAGCAGCAGTGGTTGTACAGTTTGCTTCATTGACAGACGAAATTTTTCAAAATGCGATACATGAAATGACCACAAGCAATAAGTATGTGTTTTGTGAGACATTTTTTGTGATATTTTTACACATGCCTTGGTTCGTAAAAAACTAACCCCGACTTTTTGCATTTTTTACAGGTACAAAGAAGGAATGAAACGAGTCTCCAACCTGTTTCATGACCGTCCCATGAAGCCAGTAGACACAGCTTTGTGGTGGACAGAATATGTTCTCAGACATGATAATGTGCATCATCTTAGATCAATGTCAATTAATAAACCGTGGTACCAACGGAGATTGCTTGATGTGTGGGGTACGATCGCATTAGCTATGCTGTCAGGTATTGCATTAGTAGTTTACATAATCACACGTGTTCTTGGTTTGTTTCTGGGTGAAAAGAAAAAAGTGAAGACTCAATGATAAAAAAGATAATTTTTAAAAACATTTTTTTTGTATTAAAGCAGTACATCATATAACAATATTTCCAGTTCAACGAAAAATAAATGAACATGAGTTACATAACAGTAATATTATCTAACTTTATGAAAAATTATTTTAGTATTATTCTGTTTATCAGGTTCAGTCAGATCGATACATTCAGGTGCATTATCGTTTGTCATTGTGGAGCTAGTACCTTCTTTATTAGAAGGCTTAGGAGGGTCCTTTGATGTTCGCGAAGGTCCAATTACTGGATCATCATCCTTTTTATCTTCGTCCCTTTTTTTCTTGGGAGATTGCTTTTCGTTGTTTCCTTTCACAAACGATATCAATTTGTCAGGGTCAGGTACCTCGATAGCGTGCATAATTCGAAATGTGAGCATCAGAGTTTCATCCTTAATTTGAGGATCTTTGATTATCTAAATTGTAGAAGAGCTATTTATTAGTGACTTCATTTTTAAAATGAGACAAACGGTATTATCAAAGAAAAAATGTAAGGCTACCTGATGAGCCCAATCCGCTTGAGTAACTCCTTCCATAAGAAACAAACTACCAGGAAACAAAGGTAAACGAAGATAATTGAATTCCGGCCCTTTCCTTTTTAGCTCCAGTATACGCAAATGCCCTAAAAATTCGAAATTGAAATCCTTAGAAAGGCATACACACGAAACATTGCACATGACATTGAATGTAATGAGTTGTTTTTACCTAATGTAACAAACGCGACAGGAGGATTACTGCCATATGCAGGTAGATTATCGGAATGCCACGAATTCCAATCGTGACCATGTCGGTAGAGATCCAATGAGCAAGCATTAAACTCATGATTTACCATTTTGTTGATTCTATTGAATGTCAAAAATTAAGTTTTTTTTTAGCAAAATTTAATTTTCAAACACTTAAAATTTAAGTTCTGTTTATCTTACCTGTGTAACTGGTCAAGTATTTCCGGTGGCCAGTCTTCACACTTTTGCAAAACCATTCCATTATGAGTGAAGTCACATGGTCCAAGCCAAGATACTAACCGATGTAAGTATCGCCAATGCCCGGCTATGATTTTTTGCTTTTGATGCCATTTTACATGCCTCCTCACTGATCGGTACATTTGCTGCAGACAGAGATACAAACAAATGATTTCTTATTTTCAACAAGTGCATGCTAACTGCTAACCGCAAAACTGTAATTTTACCTCATTTCCAACTTCTGTCAAAAAGTGTGGCCAATAACGCAAAGTTGAAAATCCCATCCGTGACTCACTGATGCATAGTTCTCCACCTTCCTTTATGAACCAATCAGGGACGTTTACGCAAGGAGCGGTACTTGGAACTGGAAGTATAGCTATTGCCCGTGGAGGCTGTGAAAAACACAATGACAATAGTTTTTCAATTAGTTATGGTAGAAGAAATAATTAAATTATAATTGAAAAATAAAACTCACTAACCTTCAGTTCGAATTCGCCAGGCGCAGGTGGATCATTGCGTCTAGGAGGTGGTCCGACTGGTACCACTGAATATGAACTACTTGGAGGAACACAGAATGTAGGATCTTTCGTAGAATGCTTGAGTTTAGCTTGCTGCCTTAGGTATTTCTTGTCATCATCTGTATCCTTTATTAATTCTGGATAACCCTTTGACTCCAACTTTTCATATTCCTTTTGTGCCATGTGTTCCATTATCTTTTGGTCAGGATGCTTGGAGCCATATCCATAGTTGCTGGTATCCACTATCAGCCTTTCTGGTGGTGGCACCTTTTGATATGGAAGTTCTGGGCCTTCCTTGATGGCTTCTGTAACAGATTTTCCGTCAGTGATGATTTGAACTTTCAATGGTCCATTCATAGCATCGACGGGTTTATTTTCTTCATTAGACTCAAAATCAATGGGCACAGGATTTTGTCCTGTCGCGGCATCACTATTTTCATCTGGTATCTTCGCAACTTCTGGCACTGGATAAGCTTCTAGTGTCTGTGTCTGGTTTAAGGGAACGTTCTGGAGCTGCTTTAATGCTTCGGTACGAAGGAACGCAATTTCTTTTTCCTCTTCATCCTTTTTCCTCTGCTCCTCCGCTTTGATCTTCCTCATTTTCTCTTCTGCTAGATTAAGCTGATCCACAGCATCCCTAACGCGTTTAATGTCACCATGCTCTTGGAAAAACAGCATTTTTCGCCGAAGAAATATCAGCTTACTTTCTTCACTGAGGTCTTTGCTTAGAATCGCAAGTTCCAATGATGCTGCTGCGCCTTTACGATCCGAGGGATATCGCTCATAGCAGATGTCAAAAACGTACGAGTACAAAGCTGGGTTACCTTTGTCCTTTCGGATAGCTTTGCGCATTATGGTCAGGGCTTTATCTGGCTTCCCGCGCTCCTATAACAGAAACAGACATAGGAAAATGTAATGAATAAAATGCACACTCAAAACAAAACAAAAATTCGTAAAGAAAAAAGTCTCACTTTAAACATAAATCTGGCGTATTTATTAGATAACAATGAAAACTCCTGCGTTGATTTAGCCACGGTCAAGTATTTCTCATATAAATTTTCCAGAACGACATGATTACCCGCCCGTCTCTCCAAATCCAAAAGTTGTAATTTAGCGTCCAAAAAATTAGGAAACCACTGTAGAACATGTTGAATCAGCTTGCGACTCTCGTCCAAATTTCCTTAAAGATATTTAAGTGGCAATACACAAGCAAACATTATATATGACCTGATTCAATCAACATTATTCGACGAGCTTTCAATACTTGTCGCAGCAACTAATAGAAGGTACATGAATAATTATGTAAGAAGGAACAATCGTGATGTTTAAGTTGCAAAACTCTCCATAAAACATACCCAGCTCCTCTTCATACGCTGCCCACTGAAGGCGAATGATAGGTTTCTTAGGACAATGAATAATGCAAGCCCGCCTATAAATGTCTCGCACTGTCTCCTGCCACCGGTAACAGGCTTCCGGGAAGATTGGAACGCTTAGGAGTGATGATACTTCCGCTGCAGGTTCACTGTGAATGTTTTTATCAGTACTATCTCCGGACTTGGGTGGCAACTCATGGTTGCCACCCAAGTCTGGCGGCGGACAATTGGCGTCACGATCACTATCGCCAACCTTCTGGCGATCAGCTAGCTTTTGACTAATCGCACTAACTGCTATTGTCGAAAACTTGTTGAATACAAAATTGTCGTTTTCTTCGAGAAATATTACATTTTCGATTAACGAATCGACAACATTTTGAGCCTCCTTTTCAGCTTCCTCGTTTTCCACAATTTTCCCAATTATTTCGTCTAGAGCTTCCTTGACATGAGCAATCCTGGCTTCCTCAATCTCCGTTTCTCTACGGGAAACTAATTCCTCATTTATTCTACTTTTTTGGACGTGAACTGATACGTTCATATCCTTTGAATGCTCCTTGTGATAACTTTCAACATATCTTGCATATTTAGACCAAAACTCCTCGTAGTTGGCGCACGCAATCATACAACGTTCGAATAGGAGCACGATTCTTTCATGATTCTTCTCTTCGATTTCAAAATTTAGGTACTCCTCCCAATTTCGCAACTGAAACTTGTCCAGCGGCTTTGTATGGAAGTATGGTCGCTTAATCTGTAAAATAATTAGAAAGTAATTGACTGATCTTCCAACGCCATCAGCAAACACTAAAAAATTAAATAAAGAGATGCGTCGTCGTAACCTTATCTTCAAACAGCCAACGCTTGTTGACAGCCTCCTCACACTTTGAATGTAGTACACCCAGCTGCTTCAAAATCTTCGTTTTCGTGTAATCCATGAGCTTGTCTTCAGGTTTCGAAGTTTTTCTTATCTCACCAGGTTCTACTTCCGGTTCTGGTTTATAGCGAAAATTTAACTTCTTGCAACCTTTTTTCCTCATTGATTCATATTCCTCGTATTCCAAAAACGCTCGAGGGTGATGATCACGGACCATGGACTGGATACTTAAAAGAACCATAAATCAAATTAGATTTTATGCATACGCCAACAAATTCGAAATCAAATTCCATATGTATTTTGCTTACTTATCCCAATGTCGGTTATACAGTCTAGTAGGTACTTGAATCAGTCTTCTGTATAAAGTGAATGCCTTTTTCAACCGCTTATGCTCAGTTTCCCATTCTATAAACGCTTCCCAAAGCGGATCACTTCGAAATTCCATTCCACAAGTATTCAAGGCACGTTCGTACTCCCTGAGAATTCATTATCATTTAATTTAGCAGTTAGTTCCACCATTCAAATTCAAGTCAGATTTTTTCCTCAAGATAAGTTAAAAGGAAATTTAGCTTACTTTCTGGCTATGATCTCAAAGTCTGGTTGATGAGCGTTGACTTCCTTAAATAATGACAAATAGCTTAACCATAGATCAACCGAAAGGGGAATAAACTCCAATCCTTTGTCTAGAATTGCGAGAGCTCTACAAAAAAATAAACATTAATACTTTATTTTTATATACGAAAAAATATTTTTACACCAAAAAGAGCTTACCTTCCAAAATAATACGACTTTTTCTCCAGTTCAGAATATCGTTTCCAATATCCAAAGCAGTATGGGAAAAGAGGCAAAAACGCAGAGTACACACTCCTACACGCGTTCAGGTTATCCTAAAAAGAAAATAAACACAAACTTTTAAATTACAATTGGAGGCTATTGTTTGTAATCCTATTTAAAGAAACCCACAATTAATATATGGTTAGGCCACTAACAATGCTTTCCACGTATTGTATTAAATAAATCCAACGATCAAAATCATGAGGATCCTTCTTCACAAAGTCCCAATACTGCTCCAAATTAGTGTCAACCGTAATTCCTAAATCTTCCGGTTTTGTAGAGGCGACCACTTCCATAGGCAAAGGATCATAAATGGATTCTTCAAGTTCCCTATCCTTGTCAGCTTTCCATTTCTCGCTTTCCTTCATTCTTTTAAGCGCTGCAGCTTGAGCTGCCGCTCTTGCTCGTTGAGCTAACCTTGCTAACTGAATATAATCCTGATCATACTCATTCGAATCTTCACCGTCAATAAAAGGGCCAAACTCCAGTCTATGTTGGTCATAGGGATTATGCTGTTGTGAATAATAATACAACTGGTTCGCATTATCTTTGTAATAGCTTGCAATTGACTGGAGCATATTCGGATCTTCAATTTTATCATTGCTATTGTCTCCAGCGTCCACTCCAATTCCCGGCATCGCATTATTGTCATCCTGAGCGGCAACAGTCTTATCCGTTTCCTCATCATCTAATTTCCTCCGTTTACTCCGCTGGATACCAAGACTCTCATAAAATTCTTCAGCTTCAGGATCATCTTCCATCTCATTTGTTTCACCATTATTATCATCTCCCCCATAGTCATTGGTAGACTTTTCCTTTTCTCTGTCGTCAACAACGTCACATCTTCTTAATGGAGCACCTGATCCACCTCCAATCACACGAACCAATTCAGCAACACTTAATTCATCCGGGTTGATTTCCTTTTTTGATTCCTTTTCCGAATCCTTGCTTTTGGCACTACTTCTTGTTCTTTTGGGCTTTGATTTTGCGCTGGATTTCTTTTCCTTGTCATGAGGTGTCTGATCTACTTCTACAATTTCAGGGTCTGATGTTTCATCAATTACTTCTATTACTTCGTCTTCTGTTTGACTAGTTTTCGACTCATCATTCTCTCCATTTTCTTTTGATATAGTAGAAATAGGTATGGCATAGCCATAGGTTCCAGTGGACAGTATTAGTGCTGATTGGTCTACCGCTCCTCCTACAGTTTTCAACAGTCCGCTTTCCTCAGTAGGCTGCACAAATGAATGTTTTAAATGGACAATCCCAGATTCCGCAAGCAGAGGCTTCTTTTTTCGTCCCATTTTGTCCCTCCTCCTGGACCGTTGTTTCAACAAAAAATGTTCAAAAAGTTGAATTTGAACTTAAAGTATCCCTTTTTCTGTCACCATCTCGTCTCGTCCGATTTGATCAGGGAATAGTAAAAACGAATCCCTGTAACAATAATTGATTCAAACAGATAAAAGTATTTATTAGCAAAAGTCTATAAGACTCAAATGTCACTCTGGAGAGATAGAGAGAGACTACACAATAGAGAGAATCCAGAAATCAGCCTACCTTTTGTGTGTGTAGCCAAAACAATTGTCCCACTTTTCCAAAAAAGAGTGAAGCAATAGTTAACACTTCAAGTTTCTATGCCTGAAATAATTAACTGCAGTTGACTAACTTTCTCACACATGATTTCTGGTTTCCAACAATGAAAATGTCTGAGTGAGTGAGATTGAGAAACTTTATGGATGCATTGTTTATAGACAGAGGTGTAGCATGCTATGCACTCCCGTGTATTCAAGTCAGATGATGATGTATGCCCGTAGTGTGTCGTCCTTTCCTATGCATGTAAAACTGTATGTACGATACCGTTCATATTCAAAGCACAATGCACATGCCTAGAAATGCACATGAATGTATTGAGTGGTGGTAAAAACAACGTCAGTAACCTGTAACCGCCAACACTTTCTGTTTACCTTGTTTGTTTATCTCTTCTTTCGGGTTTCATTCACTCATTTCATTCATTCACAAGAATCATTAATCATTTTGTTTGGTGTTTGCAATCTGAGATTATTGTTTCCATTTAAAAGTGACTTCTCTGGTAGTGAATATATTTAATTTACAAACTAGTTGTAATATCGATTATTTCTCATGAACACCACGTTTTAAGGGGTGACTTTAAGTTGTCCAAAAAACTGCATTAGCTTAATTGAGCGGTGGTGACATTCCCAACAATCAGTAGTTAGCAGTAGTCTAAGGTGAGTTTGGTACCCGGTAAGGGGACCTGTTTACTTGTTATTATGGCATATGAATTCGAAAATAAAATGGAAGGTCCAAATCTGAATGGAAGAGACGTGCATGGAGAAGAGATGCTTCATAAAGGGTCTTTTGCTTGATTCCAAACAAGCTAACTTTTACTGTAATCAAGGAACTTACCTTAGCTTAGTTAATGTTACATTACATTTTTTGTAGGTTGTAAATGTTGTAATAGCTGTTTGGAGTAATAATGGGGAGACTTTTGTTCTGTTTATGGTTGTCAGTGAGAGATTTGGAATGTCAATTGTGATTGTCATTGTAGCAGCTTCCAAGCTTTGATACTGACTATGAATGTGAACTCTGGAAACGATTTTTTAAATTTTTAAGTCTACACACTTATCCATCACCAGAACATGGTTGTCGTATCTTAAATGTTTGCCGTTTATTTTGACAGGAGAAGAGAAGCAGAGTGAGCTGAGGGAAGAGGCCTAATAATCATTGATTATGGGAAGCAATAATAAGAAAAAAATTCAGATGTCCTCTGGGGCAAATGCCAAATCGGGAAAGGAGGGGTCGATACAGAAATCACAAGGAGGAGTTAAAAAGTCAAGCAAGAGTACCAAGATTGCGGACAGAATTTATAGGAACTGCGTACATTACCATCGTTTAAAAAGGGAGATTCTGGTAAGAAAGATATAACTGTTAAAAAATACTTAGAAAGCAATAACAATATAGCATTGTGTGTCATTATGATAAAATTGATTACATTTACCATATTATGAACTATCATTTGCACTTTCTCCAACTCAGGCTCCTTTCATCACAAAACTGTTGATAGCCAAGAGGTTTGAGGACTTGACCGAAAATTTGGATTCAGAGTGCAGTGTATTTGATCCCGGTATGTCAACAGAAGTTGGTAATTCTACTATGAGAGCGGACTTCACTTTGGACATGATAACGGAAGAAGACAACGAAGATGCAAGTGAAGTGTCGTATCAAGAAGATTGGAGATCAGAGTAAAGGGCTTCTACAGTTCCCGGAGTCGCGTGTGATGTCTCAAGTTTTAACATTGTAAACAAAAATCAGAGAAACCGCTTATACCAATAATTGATAATTGTATTTGATAATGAAATTAAAAATGAAACAAAACTAACACGTTATGTTCTCCTGTGCACCTTGTTTTTCTACAAAAAGATTCAAGTACTACACCATACGTAGGGACGTATTTCATAAAATTTTCAAGTGACTATTTGATATGTAACGACTTTTCAGTGCTTGTGGTGAATTGATAAAAAGAAAGTTCAAAGTGTCAGAGTTGATGGACTTGGCAATGAAACCGTTGATATATTGGTTAATGGTGAAAACTCGTGGTGTAAATTTGTATAGACACAACGTTTCCAAGTAGTGCTTTCTCTAAAAATGCAAGTGGTATGCATACAAATTGATTTGATATGAATGAGTATGTGACCAGTGACTTGACCACGAATGCGTATAATGTCTATTTCTTAAGAATGCAAGTCACGATTTTTATTGAGCTTTGAAATGCCAGTTTTGAAAAAGTGGACAAAGACTTGCAAATGACAAAATACTACGCATTATACATCGGTTATTGGCTCATCTTCTCACAAGTTACGGTTTTTGAGCGTCTATTTTTATGGATTCACAACATCCCAAACTGTCAAGTACTAGTGTAAGCTTATTGAATGAAAAGCAATACAGAAAGAAGTACGAGTTACATTTCACTTGATTCTACAGCACTTGGTATACCAGCCCTACTGTTGAGTCTATAGTATCGTGCCAGTCTGTGCATTTCCCTGTGTAAAAGGGTTTTGATTTCCCCACTAGACTCCCTAGTACAAGATTTACACCTTTCTGGTTTACGTATCACCTAGTATTTCGGGTTAATACTACGAACCAGTCGGACATTGTGCAAGGAAAAAGCAAAGCACATAAAATATAGCAGTGATATCATCTCAGTTTGAAACCTGAATTTGCATTTCAGATACACAAAAGATATTTCTGTAATTAAAAATCTCTACATAATCTAAATCTTTTACACAATTTCGTGCGTGAGTCGAGCTTCTGTTTGAAAGTATTTCCCACATATCTACAAATAATATAGAGTGATCAGATAAGGAGCCAGTTTTCACGTGCTGTGGCCAGTGATTTATAATAATGCATAATTAGGGGTGAAAGTGAAGTAATTTTTAAAATGAATCTCAATGTGTCATACAAATCATTTATCTAGCAAATAACACAGCTTGCTGTCTTCCACAGTTGTCAAAAATTTGCGGAACAAGTATCTAAGCGGCTTTGCAATGAAATCAAAGTATTATATCGAAGTAATCACACTTGTTGTGGTGTTAAGCGTTTTTAATGTAGCCAATGGTGCAGTAGCGCACAGTCACAGTCATAAACGAAGTCCAAGCCCAAGTAGAGAACGTGAGTCTGATGGAGCCTTCAGTCCCCGTGATCTGAAACACCAAGATGCCCATGGTCAGCATAGATCAGAATTTGATCATGAAGCTATTTTGGGTGAGTTTCTCACTTTCTCCACTAAATTCATCCATCCTCTTAAAGTTTATAGTAGATAATAATAGTTTTTTTCACAAACTTTTTATGACAGGAAGTGCAAAGGAAGCTGAAGAATTCGATAATTTAAGTCCGGAGGAAGCGAAGCGCAGGCTGAAAATTCTGGTTGAAAAAATGGACCTAAATAAAGACAACATTATTGAACGAGGAGAACTTAAAGCTTGGATAATGCGATCATTTAAGTAATTGCTCACAACTGTTGAATTAGAATCTAATAACTGTATGGGGATGTGTGTGCAAAAATTATAAAATTCTTTTGTTCCAACTTTGTAGAATGTTATCTGAAGAGGAATCCGCAGAAAGATTCGAAGAGATAGACGAAAATGAAGATGGGCGCATCTCATGGGCGGAGTATCTCGAAGAGACGTACGGTGTGAGTGACGAAAACTCTGCAATTCCTTTGGAAGACTTAGAAGAACAAAGAGTAATATTAAAATCTTGAAAAAACTTATTTGAGAAAAAGTTCATGATCTAAATTTGTAGCTTCATAATGAAGCCTTCATTATTCAACTCCATCTAAATTATGTAATTTCTTAGATGCTTTCCGACGATAAAGCCATTTTCACCGCTGCGGATAAAAACAGAGATGGTTATTTGGATCGCAAAGAAATTTTGTCTTTCACTCACCCGGAGGAGGACCCAACAATGCTTCCAGTAATATATGAACAAACCCTCAAAGAAAGAGACACAAATGGAGACGGCAACTTAGATTTCAAAGAATATATTGGAGACAGAGGTAAATTATCAGAGAATGCGCCATCACGACTTAGCAAGTGTACTCTATTCACCCTATCAACATGTTTAACCCTTAAAATCTTATTCATTTCTAGGCAAGGACAAAGATAAGGAATGGTTGGAAAATGAAAAGGACAGATTTGACAATGAACATGACAAAAATAAGGATGGGCTACTTGATAGGCACGAAATTCTTTCCTGGGTTGTGCCCAGCAATGAGTACGTGTAAAACCAAACAGCATTATTATGTCCACCGATTTTGATCATTGTTTCAAGTTCCGCATTAACCTTTATTTAATTTCATAGGGAAATTGCAGATGAGGAAGTAACTCATCTTTTTGCTGCTGCAGACGACGACCACGATGATATTCTAACTTATGATGAAGTTCTGGATCATCATGATGTTTTTGTGGGAAGTGAAGCCACTGATTACGGAGAACATTTGCAAAACTTGGACAGATTTAAAGATGAACTCTAAGAGCTTTCATTTTAGTCATCAACATCATAATCATTTGTCATTGTATCTTCACGATCTACATAAAGCCGCCCTCGAAAAGTTTATCGAACAAAATATGAAGATTCAAAACTGCAAATTCTCTTGGAAAATATACCGCTGTTCTCCAAAACTTTGTCAAATTATTTTGTTTTGCGCTATCTGAATGTTATGCAATATGAATGTACAATCGGATGATATTACTCACAGGATCTCCTTATTGTTTGGTTGACTCCTTTACTTACGAACAACAAAGAAAATGCAATTTCAATGGTGTGTGTTATATTTATTTTATAACTGCAATAAGCGAAAATGTTTTAAGCTTATGTACTTGCTACTTAATTTTACCTTCAACCTCATTTACTGATATTGGTCATTTACTACGTTATACTTTGGCACTAATAAAATTATTGCCTCGTTTTAAAATACATACCGTGTTTTTTGTAAATCTTTATTTGTTTGGCACAATACAAGACAGTTCTGACAATATCTAATATATCTCACAATAATGTTTTGTACAATAGCTTATGTGTTTGTGTGAAGCTACAAACCACAATTTATCGGTTGCAAATCCTCGCGATATGGCTTCACAACTGAAATGCAGCTGAATATAATTGTCTAATAAAAGTGTTCTAATAAAATGATTTACTTTCAAACGTGCAAAGGAGCATTATCAGTGTACTCAAAGTTTAGCCAAATATTGAATATGCAAAATGAACGTAACGTGAATAAAGAATAAAAGTTCAAAGTGTTTAATCCCGTAAACATGTAATATGGAAGAACAATTGTAGAATTTTAATCTTCGCATCCAAGCATTACCCAATAGTTAATTCTCAAAGAATTCTCTCATTTTGTACCAAAGTTTCAAATTCTGAGTGTTTGTTTACTCAAATTTGTGCATAATTCGTGATTCCACCTCTTCATTAATATTGCAGCAAGTAGAAGTAAGATGCAGGTTATATGTCACAAGAATATGTCATGTACTCAAGTAAATGTTTCTTGTATATAGACCATCTTTGATTTTGCTATTATTGCTGCCCCATTGTTCCTACTTTTCTTTGAAATAATCAAAAGAGTTCATTTGTCATTCCATCATTCCAATTTTTGCTTTTTCATCATTTTGTTGATGTTGTAATTTCATCATAGCTTTTCTATGTATTTAGTATTTATAGCAGCATATTTTCATATCAAGTTTTTTAAAAACATATCTGCATTAACGATTGTATAATAATACGTCAATTTGTAATGAAACTAACGAGAACGAAACACATTTATGAAAGTGCACACAATGAGTACGTTATTGTTACTCAGTATTATGTTTGCCATGAAGCTTCTCTACTTCTAGATGACTCGTTAAAATCTTTCACTTTGTATCTCCTACCCTGCTCCTCTCTCCCTTCTCTTGCTGTTTTTTACCATGTCATTTCATTGATTGATTTAAAAATTTGCTGAGAAAATGTATTATTTTTACAAACTTTATAGTACCACCCAGGATGGTTCACGACGACTTTCGCTACAAGAAATGAAACAGTTCTTTAAAATATGCATGAAAGTTTACCAAAAAAGTGTGTTGTGTGCAAATGTGAAGTTGATGGATGATCAATAGTTGATAGCGAACTAAATATTCTAGAGTTGAGCTGCTTTTGCTGAGGAAAGCGCTCAAAATTGCATGCTTCATTGACGAGTTCATTGCATTTTTGTGTAAACTCAGCAAAAAAAAAAACTTCAATTCATTATTGTTTTTTTTTACACTGTCTACTTTTATGCGTACATGCCATTGTTCATAGTTCATACCATTGTACTCTGCATGCACATCTCTGTATGTCTTTTTTAAATCAACTTTTCACTGACAGTCTATTTGACTAGTATGAAGACGACTCTTCTGAGGCTGATCTACCTGAACCATTTTCTACTCCTGCAAAGTGCCAGTAACTTCTTGAAGCAGGATTTAGAAACTTTTTATGCACAGACTCGTTGAATTGGATAGTGAGTTTGTTTACTTGAGAGCTCTTTCTTTCTAAAGATTCTATTTCTGATCTGACAAAAAGCAAGAACAAGACAAGTAAAAAGACAGCAGCAGCCGTAAAACAGAAAAAGCTTTTTTACAAGTTTTATACAACCAAGAAATCTACGTTGCCTTAATCATTTCCTTCTGTCTGTACATGTGAGAAATACATTTTGAGGATACGGGTAGCAGCTTGTTTACCTGAAGATTGTTTTTTACCTTTAATAGTTTCTTTTAGGTTTTAAAGCTGTTATCTAAAAGAAAAATGTCATGTATATTGTTATGTAGTATAATGGGTTTAGCAATTAAATAGCTATAATCCCAAGTCCACCAATTTAGCTCCATTGTAAAGATTGTATATACAGCCAGATTGTCAAATTTTTAGTGTGTCATCATACTAAAAACATCATTCATCAGTTGTCAACATCCTCATTTGATCATAATAATGTAATTTGGATACACTGTTCTTTCAATGCAATGCACGTTCCAATGTTAATTTAGCTACAAACATTAATAATAATCTGAGAGACTGATAAATGATGATTGTGCAACGTACCTCGGGGAAAAGGCAGGACTAAGTAAACGTGGACAAAAGATTGTGCGGAAATGCTCGAGAAATCGTTAGTTAAAACGGAGCAGAAGGGAAATTGAAGGGGACAAGAAGAGGGAGTTTAAGAACTGCACCTTCACACCAAACTAGCCTCTTGTGTGCGTCCTCCTCCTTCACTCCCCCTCTCAGACTGTAAATTTGTGTGCCCTACTTGAGTTTGATGAAGAACAACCTTGTGCCTTGTGGGAATTGTCAATAATTTTATAGAGCAAAAAGGATAGGCAGCTGGAAAAGTTTGCATTAGATTATTATTACCCTTCTTGTGAAATTTGCGAAACACGTAGTCATCTAATGTACGTTTCTCTCCACACTGTACACATTTTTTATTTAATGCGAAGCAGCCTACATAATAAATAGAAAAGGAGGTGACTATTCTTTTCTGTACAGTGGGAAAGGTGGCTGGTTGTTGAACAGGCGAGAGAAAATACAACTGGAAAGTGTAGAGAGTAGAGAGCTCCTCCAAGTGAAAGCATCATCAAAAGTAAGAAAGCAAGTGCTCGTTTGTTTGCCCTAGATTTTATTTTTTGTTCGCGAAAAATAGAATTGAGAACTCCCTTTAATATATATGGCGGATACGCAACGTGTCCTGCTGGCTAGCTTTCCCCCATTGCAGCAGCAGCAGGAGGAGTATAGCTTGGGTGTTGTGTGGAATTTCCCGTTTTCTCCAAGAGAAGAAGTATCCCTCCCATTGTACTCCTACTTCTCCAGCTCCAGCAGCCGTTGTGGTTTCTGGAAAGTCTACTAGCTAAATTGGTCCGTGTCGGTAGTAGTGGCGATGTTACCACAGAACTTGCACCATCAGCAACAGCAGCAGCATAATGGAATCGGGAACACCAATTCTAGTCACACACAAGATCTGTTCCGCGCTAGAACTACAACAAATACTACTCTGCTAACCTCCAGTAATAGTGGAGAGAATGACTCTTTCTCAACTAGTATTCAATTAACAGAAGGAACTAATCATTATAATCATATGACGGAACAACACTCAAGAGGAAATCAAAGAAACAACCGTCTTCCGTTCGGATCGTCGAACAATACGCACTCCAACAGCACGGCTCCAAACTTTTGGAAAACAGGGAAAGCGAAAAAGAACTCGGACTGTGAGGAACCTGACGATTCCAAGGTGCTCCTGGAGAACCAACCAGTTGTAGATGAAGCATATGAAGGGGAAAACGAGTCTGAGCGAGTAAGTATATTCTTTCCCAAGAGGAAAAAAATTATCAATCTGTCAACAATTATTTTTGCAACTTTTTTTTTGCAACTCTTCGATTTTTTCTCTTGTTTGCGAGAGCAAAAATGTTCCATAGAATAGAGCATTTCGTTTGTGGGTGCGCAATGCGCAGTGGTCGTTATTATAACCTTTTACGCAGGCAGCCAGACAACGTCATGAGGAAAGAAAGCCGAGTGGGATGTACAACGCTGACATCCTGCTATATAATATACAGAAATAGTGTGGAGATATCATTAATAAATATTAACATTATTGAATTATCATTCCAGAGATTAATTTTTTTTATCTCCATATGCCGCGAACAATATTGAATATAGAGTATATTAGTCATAACATTAGTATTTTTGCAGCACCTGCATATTAAAAACTTCCATTTAATGATGATCTGGCTAAAAAGCAAAAATCATGTATACTAGGCAAATTTTGAATACTTAATTAATAGCCAGGAACGTTAAATCTCAGTTTTATTGTGTAAGTGACTGATGCGTGATGTGAACAATCGATTTAAATGTTAGATTTTTGCAATATGGCACAATGTGGCATTGTCTGTGTTAGAGAAAGGGGATGTCAAAAAGAATCTTTCTTTAATTAGATCCATGTCATTTTGTCTCTGCCAGCGAGGTTGAAGGTGTGTGTATAACGTATATGGATTTTCATCATATAAACAGGTTAAGTGGCTAGTCATCATCATAAAAACATAAATATGCCAACCCTTTTTACGATTCCAATCCAATGTCTACACCTCTACGTTATTAATTGCAAGGTCGGTGGTGCGGTGGTTGAATGAGATAAGCGAAACTTATACTCTGTCACATATGCCATTACATAAGTCTCATTTATATTTATGCAAGTGCTTTAAAAGATGATGAGGATATATGAATATAAAGGTTGAAATGGTTTAGATTACAAGCTCGCACATTACCTTGTTACCTGATCGTTCTTGCATGGCAGACAAATAATTCCATTATTATTGCCGATAAGTTTAGTTGACTTTGCATGTGCATCATTTTCATACAAGTTTTCTCACGAATCCCCATTCCAAATTTCTCATGATTCAGACATGATTACGTACCAATTTTTTATAATGACGTGATAAGGTTTTACTTTGCAAACACTGCAGTCTTGGAAAATTGACGTACAGATGCCTGTGAGTTGTAATAAAGTGACCGAGATATCTGTTGCAAAATAAATGGTTTGCTTTGGTCATATATATATTTTATTGTCTGTAAGTGAAAGTTGTGATCGATTGGGTGGGAGCTCACTAACCCTTGGTTTGGCTTGGTATAGCTAGTAGCTTGGATGGTAGAAGTTCATTTCCGTAGTATCTCTAGAGATTCATAACTAATGTTCAAGTAAATTCGTCATATATCCTTATGGAAGACAATGCCGGAAATGGAAATAGACGTGGAGGATGTTGACAGGGAGAAGAATGAGTGGGAATGGGTAGAGCAAGATGCGAGTATTTGTGAAGGGAAAAATGACGGAAAGCATGTAGAGGTAAAAGTTTCTGTGTTGGTTTTTAGTAATTTGTGTGTCTATTTTACTGGAAAATTTTCAGTATCACTTTGTAACAAGTTGGGGAAAGATAAGATAAGGGTGATCATCAACATTAGAGTTTCTGGCTTACAAATTTCTTGACTAATTTTTACGAAATATCTGTGGGCTTTTATGTGTAGTTTGAAGTGACTAGAAACGAGTCTCCATAATATATTGGAAACTGGAGACATAGATGATGTTGATTTTCCTACCATCCAGACTCATTATTCGCCTGTTTTTTTTATAATTTTTCTGTAGATAAGTAATTTATCTCCCAATATGTGGCTCACGGCGGAACACGCCAGTGGCCTTTCCGTCGGCGAAGTTGAGTGGCAGCTACAGTCAAGTATTCGGGATGGTTTAAGCTGGAAAGAAGCAGATAACCGTCGAAAAATATTGGGACCCAATGAATTCGTGGTCAACGAGGAGGAACCGTTATGGAAGAAATATATTGAGCAGTTCAAGAATCCCCTGATTCTACTGCTTTTGGGCTCCGCATTCGTTAGCGTTTGTATGAAGCAGTTAGATGATGCAGTCAGTATAACGGTAGCAATAATTATTGTGGTGACAGTGGCATTCATACAGGAATGGAGATCAGAACAATCACTGCAAGAATTATCAAAATTGGTTCCCCCTAGCTGTAATTGGTAAGTTTGTACTTCCTATCAATGCACAATTAAAGTTACTCTAAATAACTTTTAACATCTAATGTTGTCATTGTTTTCCTTTGTAGTGTCCGGGCTGGTCAACTGAACACTTTCCTGGCAAAATATCTTGTACCTGGTGACATAGTTTATTTGAATATCGGGGACAGAGTCCCAGCAGATATACGACTGTTTGAGGTTAGCAATTTTTCAATTCGTATTAGTGCGTGGGATGTACTTATGCAAAAGTGTAACATTTGTTGTTTTTCTTTACGTTACATAGGCAGTTGACCTGTCGATAGATGAAAGCAGCTTTACCGGTGAAAATGAACCGGCTGGAAAAACTCCAGACCCAGTCATTAAGGCTGGAGATGAAGGCAGCGTAAAAAATGTAGCATTCATGGGAACTTTAGTTCGATGTGGAAATGGAAAGGTTGGCACTTTTTTCTATACAAATTACCATGCAAAAGTTCTGAATAGTTTTCTTTAAAAAATTATCTATATTTGTGTTAATTGTGTGTAGGGCATCGTGATCAGCACTGGTGAAAATTCACGGTTCGGTGAGGTGTTCAAAATGATGCAAGCTGAAGAGGTAAGCTGGTCGCGGATGCATTAGTTTTGCTAGTTTTTATGCAAAAATTGTTGCCTAATAATTCCCAAACAAACATAAATTATTTCCAGAGTCCTAAGACTCCACTCCAGAAGAGTATGGACATTCTTGGCGCACAGCTATCATTTTACTCCTTTTGCATCATTGGAGGCATTGGACTTCTTGGGTGGGCACAAGGAAAAGCGTTTCTCGACATGTTGAACATTGGAGTGAGGTAAAGAGGATAAATTACTATTGCAAATTAGCATTGCTACATATTATACTGAAAATTAATAATGCAAATACTCTGTTGCAGTCTCGCTGTGGCTGCTATTCCGGAAGGATTACCAATCGTGGTCACTGTCACATTAGCCCTTGGTGTAATGAGAATGGCTAAACGTCACGCAATTGTAAAACGATTGCCAACAGTGGAGACCCTTGGTAATTTTACTGCCCGTACCATATAACTGCTTGGAATTATGAGAAATAAAAAACTATCTAATCCTTTAATATTTACCAGGTTGTGTCAACGTAATTTGTTCCGATAAAACGGGGACACTTACAAAGAATGAGATGACAGTTACCAGCGTCATAACGTCTGAGGGCTGTCTTGCAGAAGTCACTGGAGTTGGTTATAATCCAGTTGGGGATGTGAAACTTAGAAGTCTGCAAAGTGGGGATTCTCGGGAAGTCAGACAGTCATTGTACAATTTGCTAGAGGTACAAAAGTTTAGTACAAAAGTTATCCAAATCCGAAATGCCCAATTTTTCACATTTAATGTATTTATATATTTTGTCCATCCAGATCGGTTGTGTCTGTAATAATGCAGTAATTACCAATGCTACCCTAAGAGGTCAACCCACTGAAGGAGCACTCTTGGCAGCGGCTATGAAGGTGAGCTACTTGCTAATTTGCTATACTTAAACTTTTAATGTTCCAGACATCTCATTTTTCTTTCATGTGTATTATTATGATGACAGATGGGCCTTCATTCAGTTCAAGACCAATATTTGCGACTACAAGAGTTTCCGTTCAATTCGGAACAGAAAATGATGGCTGTTAAGTGTGTTCCAAAAGGACATACCACAAGTGACGACGTAATATACTGAATTTAAATTTTTATTGATATTGCTATGCTGGTGCAACAACACAAGTCAGAATGTGTAATTCAACTTTTACATATACTCAATACAGGGAGATGGAGAAATATTTTTCGTGAAGGGAGCAGTTGAGAAGGTCTTGAAACAATGCACCAAATTCAACGAATTCGGAAGTCTCCGACCCATGTCATCTAAAAAGGAAGAGGAAGTTTTGTCTAGTTCTTATGAATTGGGTCGCCAGGGCTTACGTGTACTAGCTTTAGCAAAAGGGCCCACATTTCAAGATCTGACGTTTTACGGTTTAGTTGGAATGTTAGACCCACCACGACCTGCAGCACGCAGTTGTATTCAAACTCTTCAAGCGTCTGGAATCCAAGTCAAAATGCTAACTGGAGATGCACAAGAAACGGCAGTGTCAATTGCTACTATGGTGGGAATGGACACCTTACATGGTTCCGTTATGTCGGGACCAGAGCTGGACAAGATGGATGATGCAATGATGGAAAAAGTTGTTCCACAAATAACAGTTTTCTACCGGGTTGCTCCAAAGCACAAACTAAAAATTGTGAAGGTGTGTAATTATTAATTGTGTATTCCAAAATTGTCAGAATTTTGATTGGAGCTTTGTATAATAATTAAAAATGCATGTTCAAACTTTTTGTAGGCCTTGCAACGCAATGGTTGTATAGTTGGAATGACTGGGGATGGAGTTAATGACGGTGTAGCTCTGAAGCGTGCTGATATTGGTATCGCAATGGGGAAGAATGGAACTGACGTGTGTAAAGAGGCTGCTGACATGATCCTTGTTGACGATGATTTCCAGACTATAGTGTAAGTGTAATAAAATTGATACCAAAGGTGTTCGATGACTGTGAATTGAATTTTAACATTTGAATGTTTATCTCCAATTTTACAGGGCAGCAATAGAAGAGGGCAAATCCATATTTTACAATATTCGTAACTTTGTGCGGTTTCAGCTTAGCACAAGCATTGCAGCATTGTGCTTGATAGCTCTTGCAACGCTAATGGATATTCCCAATCCGCTAAATGCTATGCAGATTCTCTGGATTAATATTATCATGGATGGACCCCCTGCGCAAAGGTGTGTGCTTATCAAATGTCAAAACATTTTAGCCCAATCGGGACAAAAACATTAAGATGGTTTCTAAATTTTTCTGTAGCTTGGGAGTTGAACCTGTTGATAAGGATGTTATACGGAAGCCACCAAGAAATGTAAAAGAACCCATGATAACAAGGAGTCTGATAACCAATGTGTTATTGTCTGCGCTCATCATCATTACTGGAACACTTTGGGTTTTCAAAAGAGAGGTATTTCAATCAGATCAATAGTATGTATATAACTGTATATGATTGCTTTTTTGGTCTTACTAATGTAATTGTTTAATATTTTAGATGAGCGATAACATAATCACTCCACGTGACACGACTATGACTTTCACGTGTTTTGTATTCTTTGACATGTTCAATGCGTTGAGCTGTCGTTCTCAGGTATTTAAAACTTACAACTGTCCTAAACAAATATTATGCTTTCAAAGAGTTCCTATCTTTAATAAAATCTTGTTTAATGCTATCACAGGAAAAGTCAGTATTTGAAATTGGATTATTCTCCAATCGCATGTTCTTGATTGCTGTATCTTTGTCACTGGTTGGGCAAATGCTGGTAGTATACTTTCCTCCCTTGCAGTCAGTTTTCCAAACAGAAGCTCTAACTTTACATGGTAAGCGTTAATGACCAGCTTCCTTCCTGTTTCAATTCATGATTGGTCCTAAATTTGCCATTTGCAATAAATTACAGATATCGTCGGATTAATCGCTTTAACCTCAACGGTTTTCTGGGTGTCTGAATTCAAAAAGTACATCGAACGAACCTCCAAGGGACGTGCACTCACATACCAAACACGAAAACTCGAAGATCTTGTCTGACGTTTACTTCGCGGACGATAAGTCCGCGTTTTTGGGGCCTTACGATTGTTAAAAATGTATTATGTAGTGTTTTTATGAACTTTATTTTGTTTCATTTTATTGTTATTAGCGTAATATGCATAATAATGTGTATCTTGTCAATATCAGCATTGTCTTTTTATCTCAAAACTCTCAAGTTCAAAGATCAATCCTATTTTAACCTAACTCAAATATACAAAACCAAAAGGGGTGCATTCCCTCCTTCTACGTTTTTTCTTCATATCAGTCATGTACGTTCCATGATAATTTTATCCCCATATTTAAAGTCTCCTTCGGTAAAGATAATGTCAAAAATTACTTAAGTATCAATCAATATGTTAAGTACTATAGATCAGAATCCTATTTACTATTAGTACTATTTCATAGCAAGTTTACTATACTATACAATCGCATTTAAGACATTTTCTATGTGTCATGTTGGTCAATGCTTACACCATACCAGCCATTAGTTCACATTACTAGCGTAGGGCGTGACGTCAATTCCTATGATAACTTTATGCAGGGCACCATCGTACTTTAAATTTTTAACTATTTATTGCTATTTATTCCACGTTTCCAAAAGATCTGTCCATGTTATAAATGGTATTAAGATTTATTAATATTAAACTTAATTAATGAAAAAATATAATGTCTGTGTGGTAATTTCATGATGTCATAAAGATTTTCAACTTCTTGTTCATCACGTTTGACTTTCCTTGAGTTACTTACTTACAGTGCATTTCAAATACATATCCTTTGAGGTACTTTCATATTGACGGTTAGCATGATAATATGCTTGAATCACAAACGCAATCACGTACCACTTGTTAAGATAAGTCAGTACGAGCTTATCCCTCGTTGCTTTAAGCATTCATCGATACTCGCGTGTCACTTTACGTGTCCGTGGAGTCTTTGACTAAGTCGCCATACGGTAATCTGAATTTATGCCCTAATGGTGATTCTACCATTTCAGAAACTTTCTTCAGTCCTTCGTGAAATTCTTGTCTGTTGGGGTCAAGGCTTACTGCAGCTTTCATATCCTGAACTGCTTGTTCAAAGAACGCTAAAACGAAAAAGGTAAAATAATTAGACACAATAAACATACAATACTGGATACAATAATTGGGTTAGAGAATTAAAATTTACCTAGTCTATAAGTTACAAGGCCACGGTTATAGTATGCGCACGGCAATGTCGGATTGTATTTGAGAGCCAAAGTGTAGTCTTCTAATGCGCCTTTGAAATCAACTTGTAAGTACTTTAAAAACCCACGATTATTGTACGAAAGCGCAACCAAATCCCCAAGCTTGTCCTATAATATTTTTTTTAAATCATGAACATCAAGATCAAGTTATCAAGCTTAGAAAGAAAATAAATACTGAAATTAAAACGTCGTATACTAACCTGTTGTGTACGATCCCCATCATTTCTACCATGAACTTGACACAATTCATTTTCTTCCACTAAAAGTAGCCACTTTGTATATAGATCCTGTCCTTCTTTGAATAGCCTGAATTTTTCAATCTTTCCTTGAATCTCAGTGATTTCTGTGTAAAGATTCTTTAACTTCAGGGTAGCATCCTCCGATTTCAAGGATGTGTTCCCAGAGTCTTCTGGATGAGTGTCGCTGTCCAACTGTTTCAGGAGTTTAGAAAAACTCGCAACAAGGCTGTCAACTGAATCGGTTTCTTCTTGAGGTCGATCCTCCATCTCCTCCATTTCGTGTCTTCTTTCGTCATTCGTTGATCTTCTAATCAGTTATAATCAGCAGATATATTTTAGCAACAGATGCCAAAATACTTTAGTTCCTGGTGCAAGAAAAATACTGATTATAAATTGAAATTACAGCAGTTATGATGATGCAAATTTGCAGCTAAACACAACAAGAACAACAAACGAATGCCAATTGTGAATGAATCATAATATTTACCAAATTTTGTTGACATTGTGGGTGGTCTTTATCTGACAGGTGATTTTGTCAGCCAGTCAGCTGTTACAAATGTCCCTGGGCCTACTGTTGTATATACAAGTATGAAGTAACTTATTTCACAGTTCCCCACTTTAAAGGCGGTTTACATATAATTTGAAAGTTTACAATGTTAAGGTGTTCCGACGTGTCACAAAGTGTGAAGCTGATTGTTCTCTCCTGTCAACTACATTACACTCTTTCCGGTGATATGATAAAGCCAAAGAACCTATCCCATGATCCAACGTTGAGCATTTTGAGTGGATAAAGTGAAAGCAATTTATGCTTCTCCCAACTTCCGGTGTACATACCGTTGGGTTAGGCAGTGAAAGGTACTACTTTCACCAAACTTTCATCACTTTCACTTTGCCCCGTGAAAGCAGTGCTTCTGTTATCGTCTTATTTCCTGTTTGTTGGGGAAAGGAAAAGTGGAGACTAGAGAAACTTGGAGGAAACTACTTTTTTGTTGTGAACAAACTGGACTCAATGGAAATGTAGGCGAGTGTGGGGGTGGAAATTATTTTTATAATTGCAATTGTAGGGTGGTTAGTTCTAGTTCGTAGTTGAAATTTTACTCGTTGTTAGTTAGAGGTGGAGGAAAAATGCCGAAATTTTCTTGGTCAGCATTGTTTAGCGCTATATTTTTAGCGTATATAGCACATTCCATTTACAGTTTGGTCTCAATATTCATTCCTCCAAAATGCCATGATCAACGTTGCATCAAGTCCTACCTGGCACTGAAGCCACAACTACAAATTATCTTTGGAACCACTACTAAAGGATCGATAAGAAGTATAAGCGATCTTACACTTGTGGATAGATGGACACCATTTGATTATACTTCAGAATCCATTTCAAAGTAAGTTATGATTTCTCTGTTGAACATCATCAATTATTCTCAAGCTATTTTATACGCAGATACTAAAGTTAAAAATCTTATATTTTTAGAAATGTGACAATTCCTCTGCCCAGAAGTGTGCGTAGAAATGGCACACTTCACATGTATGCCTTTGCCTTCCCGTATACCGATGCCGCAAATTGGGAAAGAGATGCCCAGTCCCAGAAGTCAATGATGGCTTATTTCAAGTTGACGGAGTATCTAGTTCCAGCAGCAGAGCCAATTAATTTGCTAAACAGTGCAAAGGTGATGTCTCATATTGGTTGTTGAAAATGATCCAAGCTATCGAATATTATTATGAACAAAGATTAATTTTGAATCGCAGGTGCCCGAAAATGAGGAGCGAAAAAGTGCCAATGCTAAAGACAAGGACAAATCTATTACACATGTTGCAAAGAGATTGCGGTTAACAATGCTGACTGAACCCCACGTACTTCCTGTAAAAGACCTCCCGCAGGATATAGGAAGTCTTATCAGGTAATTTGAAATGTCATCAGTTGCTGCAGACTTCCAAAACATGATGAGTTTTTTTAAAAAAAAAAAACCATTTTGTTCTTTTATGATTACAGATTCCATACATCTGAAACTTACCTACCTCCGTTGACATTCGATAAATTTGGTAGTCGATTGCATGACTTCTATAAAGTTAACCAAAGTGAAGATTCATATGAGCTTTTATTGGAATTCTCTCCCTCAAGTATTGGTTACTTAAGGTAATAGTTCAGTTTAAACCTTTAGAGCACAGAGCAGACAGCAAAAAGTCTTTTATAAATAGAGGTTTCTACTTTCTACTATGAAAAATTAATGAACGATTATGCATCCGTATTTATATTTGACTGAACAGATTGGCACAGCAGTTCCAAGCAGCAATGGAAACAATGCAGACCCTAGGATTTTCGGCTAAAGACTTGGATGAAGTGAAAGGAATATTCTCGGACACAAACATATACCTTCTTGCAGTCACCATGTTTGTTGCATCTGTTCATGTAAGATTTTGCTTACTAAATTATCTGTATTTGATTAGTTTGGCTTCCAAGAAAATCTCTAAAAAATCCCCATTTCTGGATTTGTAGCTTTTGTTTGACTTCTTGGCATTTAAAAATGATATATCTTACTGGCGAGCAAGGAAAACCACAGTGGGGCTTTCATCTAGGACAACTCTTTGGCGTTGCTTTAGCCAAGTCGTTGTGTTTCTTTACCTTTTGGAGGAGAAATCAAGCTTGTTAGTGACAGCTCCAGCAGCAATTGGCACATTGATTGAGGTGAGTATGTATTTTCCATTTTCAGTGATTTTTAATGAATGTAGGTATTTACCCTGTTTACTTGTCAAAAATTACAGGTGTGGAAAGTCACCAAAGCCTTCAAGATTAGCCTGAAATTTGAGGGAAGTATGCCTCGCATCAGTTTCGGTCAGCTCAGTGAAAAGGAAAAACTTACGGCGCAACATGATGTTGAAAGCATGAGATACTTGTCGTATGTAATGTATCCGCTTTGTACCGGAGGTGCTATTTACAGCTTACTCTACGTGCCACACAAAAGGTAATTTGAAATATGTACTACCTTTAGACGAGATGCTTTATTAACTAAAGTCCTGGAATTTAATAAACTTACATTTAATGATGACCTCTTAGCTGGTATTCCTGGACAATTCAAAGCATGGTATATGGAGTCTATAGTTTTGGATTTCTTCTCATGTTGCCCCAATTGTTTGTGAACTATCGTCTTAAGAGTGTTGCGCATTTACCGTGGCGAGCCTTCATGTACAAGGTTCGTTCGTGATATGCAATATGATATGATGAAAATGAATATGATTAATTCAACTTTCCAATTTTTTAATCGACAACTGTATATTTCGTAGGCCTTCAATACCTTCATTGATGATCTCTTTGCCTTCATAATTACAATGCCTACGGCCCACAGAATGGCTTGCTTCAGAGATGACATTGTGTTCTTAATCTACCTCTACCAGCGTTGGTATGTATAAAACCAATAAATTATTGTAGACATTATGGCATTACGTTGAAAATATTTTTTGTATACTTAAAAATGTGTTTATCATCCTTAGGTTGTATCCAGTTGACAAAAGTCGACTAGATGCTGGTGGCGAATTCGAAGTTGAATTGAAGGATAACCAACAAGCAGAGAAGAAGACCAATTAAATTAAACAAGATTACAAAGTAAATTGCAATTGAAATTATTGTACTTGTGGGAGTATGAAATTATGCAAACACACAAATGAAATTCATATTCATGTACGTTAGTCATAAAAAGTATTCTACAAAAAGGTTTTTATTGAAATTGCACAGCTTCGGAATATACCGCTAATGCGTAAAAGTAAAACAGTAAAAGATTTTCGTTCAATAAGATCACTACGGATGATAATGACTTAGCGTTAAACAGCTAGCCTGTAATTTATAAATACGTCAGAAATGGGGTATTCATAGCTCAGCTCTATATCACTCATAGTGTTAGTATCATAATATTTATCTTTGAAATTAAAATCTTTAACAGTCTAAGATATTGTGTGTGTATATATACAACTAACAATCTTTGTTAAATATTCTCGATCGTGTGCGGTGCTGTATTATTGAAGTGTTATGTAGTTCCTTAATATGTTAGTTAGGTGTATGATAAGCTTGTAGCGTCGTCATAAACAATAGTTAAGGTTGTACTCACTGTGTAGCAATTGTATCATATACTATAGATGTAATGGCGTCTAAAAATGGTTATTGTTTCTCTTGTGGTTAGCGTTGCGTTTTGTGGGATTGTTGCTTTTATTTTTATCAATTCATTTGACATTTATGGAAAAATGAAGCTTGTCGGAGTCTGATTTATAACTACTAATTTACACATTCATTTCACTTATTGTTACAAAGCAAACTGTACTTGTGTCGTGATAATACATGAATAAAATCAAACATTCTTACTTGTAAACGTTACCTGAGAGGAAAGAAATTCTCTGTTCATTCTTCATTTGTGATTACTTAAAAGCTAGTTTAAAAGCAACATTTCAGAGTTAATTTCTATTACAGTTTTGGGTTTTGCATTTGCAGACATACCTTGTCACAATTTTACTTCAAAATTTTAACTTGATGAAGGGTAAAGGCGCAGTTAATGTCGAACGTCGCCATAAAAAGCAGAACCGTTGAACTTACAGATCTAGAAACAGGTAGCACCCAGATACAAGACAAGAAAAATGTAGCATTGTAATTAAGAATATCAGTATTGTTGAACACTACAGTACTGTACGTTTCGAGATGTTCTCAAGAGAATACATCTAGGATCTGTAATGTAATCATCTTCAACACCGTATACATCCCATTCAATATTTCATATTTTGTAGTGTAGTGTAATCACCATCATCAGTCAGGGCAAATGCATAGCTGTCTTTATCTCATCAAAACCAAGGTACAACTAGAAACGAGCACCTTCGATTATTATAGACACATATTATACAATTTATGTTTGTTATATATTTTTATAATGATAAGAATTAAATTAGAAACTAAAAAACATAAAAGCAGATATTTCAGCTATCAAATGAAAAACAGCAAAAATCTAGATTTGTGAAATTATGCGTTACCTGTTATTCAATTGTCATTAGATTATTTTCGTTATAAAACTGAAACTCGTGACACCTCAACACAAAGGAGATATGTGATGGTTAGTTTTGCATGCCTATATTGATCTATCCTATCTCTTATTTAAGCATTTATCTTTATTCCAATTAGAAAGATCATGTTATTTGAACTAAGATTTAACCATAATCAGGATAGATTGCTCCACACACGTATGATATTTGTTAACAATTTAGCTTTTAAAGTTCAAAGTTCTTTTAAAACCAGGCAGGCTTGGGATTAGTGAAGGTGGTCCTATTTTTGCATTGTATAAACTCTGATTAAGTTGCAGTTCATACGTCGTCTCGTTTAGCTTTACAAGAGTTCATTTATAGATAAGTTCTTTGAATACATTCATAATCTGTAATAATTTGCAAAGCATTTTTTTGCTACATTTAAAATATTTGAACTAGAAATAATGAAAGTTTATTAATAAATTAAATTATACGAAAGATAAATTTATACTATAATTTTGTATACCACGAATATATTCGCCTTTTTGTAGATTGTTAACAAAATCGTTCCGATAATCATTAAAAACATAAAGGAGCGCATAAAATTTGATTTTACCAGGTACATTAAATTATACTAGTAGTTTTACACATAACAAGTTGATCCAAAATGTATTTCACAATTATTAAATTCACCGCTGGGCGAAAATTTGCTTAGCTGCTTCCCTCTTCTGCGGTAATAGCCGCTGCCGCCGCTGCTGCTTCTGTAGGGAAATAAAAGAAATGTTCGATTAGAAAAAGGAAAATGGGGAAAGTTTTGGATAGGAAAGATGTAACATTTGCTTTTATGATTTGTTTGATATTCTGGATGATTGAACATTGCAGCAGATGTGATTTCTACGTTACGCTTTACGGAACTCGAATAAAAGGGATTGGACGATTTCCAACTGCACCTGATGAGATGACGAAAGTCAGCCAGATCCCTAAACTGGAAATAATTTAGGATTTTATATAGGAATTCATCCATCCTTAGATTTTTCTGACTAAGTAGTTTGCTTGCGTCATTTCAAGATATATATCTGATTGCTTGCTATAGTTTGTTTGACAGAGTTTCATGAAAGCCAATGTGATTTGAATTGTGAAGAGCCCATGTAAATATGACGTATAAAGTATAATATGTATATGAGTCCGTCGTCTCGCTAAAATTTCTTGAAAATTGAGATTCGGTTCAATTAAAGCTTAAGAATAGTCGCTGAATTTAAAGCTCCATGATTTCCATTCCTTGTCATAAAGACGTAAAATAGCAAAGCAGCGCCTAAACGGTCGAGTGTGTAGCATTTGGAATGTATGGGGCATTGTGAAATGATTTCCATTTAGCCGATGCGATGATCCGTATGATGAAAAACGGCATAGAATGTTCATAGACGTTTTATCAAGCATTCAAATATATTATTTAGTCAATCTTACTGACATATAGAAAGGTAGTGTAATTTGCTAAATATATGACTTGTTCATGGACTCTCTCAATGCAAGCGAATAGATGCTTTGGGACAGTGCTCGTAAGAGTTCTACAGTTTTCCTCTTTTCCTGGCCAAAACAATACGTATGTATATTTATAGCAAAACGCTGAGTGAAAGTTAGTTAGAATGAAGGAGGCTTAAGATGAGCTTAAGTATTGTTTTAAGCCAATTATTGCATTTTATGCTACTTTTACTTTATTAACGTAAGGTATAAAATAACGCTCGGTAGAGTCGCAAAGAACTTGATGAGATTTGAAATGGGATAAAATTGAGATCGACAGTACGTCAGTTAAAAGTCGGGTTTTTATGCTTTATTTCCCCAGCAAAGTATGTATGTATACCTATATGGGAGAAAGGGGGAAACGTTCTCCTCAAAAGAGAAAGCTTTCTTTCACGCGCTTGAACATACATTTCACCCATTCTAAATCAATGTTGTAAGATAAGTCTACATACAAAATACAAAAAGATAGTGGCTCCCAAAATAAGGAGCCTCCAGGCATCCTTCTCTTTGTTCCTTTTTTTGTGCCAACAGATCAACTCAATTTGGACAAGGAAATAAGACAGTCCGATTTGTTGGAATTCAATTGAGTAAAACTTTTCTCCCGGAAAAAGGTTCTGGGATGGCTATCTGTTTTCTGGTACAAGCACGAAACTACACCCAACTCTAAGATATAGCCCAGTAAATTATCTTTTGTCGTTTATGTAGGCAACTGTTGTAGCTACTTCCACATCTATCGCGGAACATCATTGTTTGATACTTAAAAAGTAAAAAGCACTCTGATAGGTACTTTGTGATGGAATTGGAAGCTAAAATTTCGTTGTATTTGAAACCAATTGTGAAAGTGTGCATTTCAAGCTTCGCTATCTCTTCGCCTCAAACTAAATGTATGTATGTATTTCCCGCACACCATGAAACTCCTTACAAAATAAAAAAATACGTAATTTGAAAGAAAAGAGCGGTAGAGAAACTCCCTTTACGATTATTCTCAAATTGCTCTCTCAATGTGCCCTAGTGTCGGCCAACGCAACGAAGCCTTTGGTTGTTCTCAAGAGAAGAGAAAAAAGGTCGGCAACGGAAATGAATGACTTTTCGTCAAAAATTGGCAAGGGATTATCAGATTCTTTTTCACCTCTGCTAACTTTAGCATCAGAAACACCAATTGGGGATTTTCCCTCTTGTTCTTGATTTCCATCCAAGGGGGATAAAGAATGCTAACTTTGAGTATGTAGAAATAGAATAAACATGTTGTAAAAGTAGTAAAGAAAAGTTATATCCTTTTCTATTAACAATATGGGTAAACTCGGGTGAAAGCAATAGTCCACACACCATCCGCATCACTGCACTATTCCTTTCAAAACACAGAGATCTCGCTCTCTCATGACTTTTGATTTCCCTTTTTTAACTTTGTTCTCTGCATTTCCTTAGGCGTGTTATTATCGCCATCATCTTCTCCTTTATCCTCGATGATCATCCTGAGAATCGTTTGTTCAAGGCTTATAGGATCCATTGTGTATGTGCTTCTTTACAACCCTCTAAAGCTACAAGGTACTTTCTCCTGTGCTACAATATATTTTCACTTTAGTACTGGGAGACGCTCTACACAGTACAGTAATAATAGGGATGTGATAGGATGCCGTAGGTAGTTCTGTTAGGAGTGAGTGAAAATTCCTCTTCTCTCATGAAATGCTTTGTTTGGGTGAGCTGTTGGGTGTATGATGCCTAGCTCTTTATACATGCTTCATTCCTTCATATTATTAAAAAGTGTTATTATTTCGCAGATCTTAAGTAAATAGGTGTGAGTTTATATCGACTAATGTGTAGCGCTAGTGTATATACAGCCATCACAGTGTATTGAAATAACGACGAAAATACTGCACACCATCATTAGAGGCACTCAAAACCACACATCAGATTTCCCACGAGCCTTCTATCGTCATCTTTTTGCTTTTAAACAATGATATAGTAGTAGATCAAGGCGCAGATACAATTTGTACAGATAGGTGATGACAAGCTGGGTGAAGGCATTCTTTCGCTCACCCTTTTCTCGTGGATAACACTTGTGTGATATATTATTTGACTTGACGATTGTATATGTTCTTGTTATCTTACACCCTTAAGAATTTTATTTTCACAATAGCACACACACACACTGCATAATAACTTTTACTAAATTTGGGACAAAGAAAATATCCCTTACTTTCTCTTTTGCCATGTACTAAAAACATGAGAAAGGATACATAGAATTAGACAAAGGGACAAGCTTCTCAATTTCATTTATATTAAAATGGAAATTTGAATTGCTATTGTGCTTCTGAACTATTCCATTGTATAATTTAGTGCTTAGCTTAATTAAGTATTCGTATAAAGAAAAATACCCTTCAATTAATTTTTCAGAAGTAATTTGTGTGCTGATCTGTATTTTGTCCAACAGTAAAATGCCTAAATTTTTAACAAGATATGAGTTACAGCCACCTATTTATTCAAAAACATTTCTGAATAAACAGTTTTAAATCCTTCAATAAAATATTTGCGTTTTGAATTAATCGCAATTTAAGCATTCCAATGCGCATAGATGTACTACTGAATAAGAACCCTGTCACAAATTCTCCAACTCTAAAGATGAATTCCTCTTGAAGTTCTGTCTATATACATACTTGGAGAAAGCATTTTTGGTTTCTCGATGGGAAGAAACACACCGCAAAAAATGTAGCCCGGATGGAAAGTGGTAAAAGAACAATGAGAGTGACGTGAAGTAGATAGATGTTTGTGTGCTACTCTGGCCTGCCCTCATACAGAGATACAGAGGAATGACATTTTTATTTGATGCTCTCCTCTTTATCTTTCACCAGCGGATTTTCTCCTTTTCCATCATCTAACATACGCTACACTCACGTTCTGCATAATCCGCTCATTTTGTCAAAGTTCGTGAGTAGAGTTCAGAAACCATTTCAAAGTCACTTTTACCGCCGAATATCCTTAAAAGGTATTGCTGCCTGCTGTCATAAGGGCAGATATTTGTCATCAGAATTCGACATCCATTGTACTCACAAAAAACATCTCTCTACCATATTATATGTAGTTCAATGTTCAATATTATATCCCATAATCATAGTATATAGAAAAAAGTGCATGCCGACATGCATCATCATCGTTAATAACTACTTCATACATGTATGTACATGGGTCTAGCTCCAACTGTACCACTTCTCCTCAGTTCCCCATTCTGAATGGAAACAGGCCGAGCTTAACCACCCAAAACTTAAAGGGGAGAGAAAGAGAAAGTGGTTGTGGTTTTTTGATTATATGATGACTCAGGAATTTCCCTTTTCATGCGTAGGTATAAAGTAAGTACTTGAACCAACTTACTAGAAAAACTTATTAGTCAATGCTAACTACTAGTAAGTTGCATTGTGCTGTATATCAGTATATACTTTCACTTTTAAAAACTTTTCTCTTTCCATTGTAGCTGATATTACTTACTCATTATATTCAGCACAGTTATAATATGGAAATACGCTTTGTATGCAAATTCCGTGATATTCTGTACTCAGCATTGGCAGACCAGACAATATTATACTCCAGCTCAGGCAAGCATTTTACCAATGGAGTTCCGTACTCTTGAATACAAATGTGAGGTGTTTTATTTCTCACCTCCATCATTCCGTCAGTGGAGAAAGCATGTAAGAGTTCTCTTAATCATAGTGGCACTAGCATGATCATCGTCACGCTAATGTACCCTGTAGATTACGATGGGTATAGCTTCAAACCTCCACCCCAGTTAGTGAAGTAACGACGGTGGTGGTAGGAAGTGAGAGAGGAGTAAATAAATAATATTATAAAATGCGCATCCGTCTCCCTCCCACGTTACTCATGCATATTACTGCTGCTTATCCACCAAGTTGAATGAAATCATTTGCCTGGAGAAAATATTCAAAATGCCATCTTCTCATGTCTCAAGGAGAAAACACAGCATTACGTCGAAAGAAGAAGCCAGGCATGGGAGAGCTGAGACAAGCATGAGGGTAAAATTACTTGCTCTTCTAAAATTTACAAGAAATCTAGCCAGAATAATGAATATATAATCCTGAATAAGGTGAAGGAATAGCAGGGTGAAAGCCGAGCTATGAAACCGGAACTCTATGGGTTCATTGTTTGAGATGGTTCAAAAGTTGGGTAGGATTCGACAAGATATAAAAACTGCATTTTAGGTGATGAATTTGGACTGTATGTATTTTTTCTAAACGATCAATTAGGGGCATATATATACTATAAAGCTTACCGGCAGAGATCATTCTCCATTTTGCCTTATTTTCAACGAGATGATTAATCCATGGTCGAAGCCCAGGTCCATAGTTGTGGTTGGATCCACTTTGTAACGGGAAACTGGGCGTACGTGAGCTCAGAGGAATTTTGCCTCCAGCAGCATCGGATAAGCTATTATTCTTGTTATTGGATGATGATGAAGAGGATGATGAGGCTGCCGCTGTCTTAATACAGTTTTCAGACTCTGTGCGTCTTCCCGTCGTTGCTCCACCAGCAGAGCTGGCAGAAAGATTCTGAAAAGGTTTAATTTGGCTTTTTGCTTGGCTCAAGCGAAGTGGTACCGGCGGAGGTACTTTACTAACGGTTGATGATGAAGATGTCGATGACGCGTTGTTGTTATTACTGGAACTACCACTATTATTATCACTTTTATTTACTGCTGGTTCCGAGGGAGAGGTTGTGCTGGCTGCAGCGTTGCTTTCACTATTATTGTTTCCGGTTGAACTACTACTATTGGTCACTTGATTACTCGACTTAGGATCACTACTGTCTACTACGGATTTTGTCGTCGTTGCGGATGATGAAGAACTAAGATTCATTGGTCCACTGCTGCTCTCGTCCACATTCAAGACAAAGTCAATCAAATCAGTCATAATTGTCAAGCTCGGTTCCACGATAAATTCAATAAAGCTGATTTGGGATTCTGGAATTAAAACATTATTTCTGTCACAAAGTGGACTGAAAGGAAGGCCTAATTTCGCTTCTTCATCCCCTTGAAGGAAAAACTCTTCCAGAATGGTGTCCGCAAATTTTTTGTGCATTCTCCAAGGCTTGCCGGGATGACTAATATCTGCCGTGTGGAGAAGAAGCGACATCAAAGACATGGTTGTGGTTGAGGATACCCTGAAACAGATTTTGTAACATTTTATTAAGCATCCTTGCATTTTTAAAACAACACGGCTGTATCGCTCATTCATTCCAGTTTATTTGAAGAAAAACAGAAAGAGGAGAAAACTCGTCTTTTCTCATATCTCATTTTATTAACATCCTCTACTTAAATGAAAGACTTCATTTACAAATGGTCAATGACTGTAAAATAGGTTCAATGAGAAACCTTGCACAACAGGAGGGCCAACCAAACGCGAAAAGAACATTAAATCAGAGTTTAAACAAAAGTTTTACGCTTGTCTTGATGCACGATAATAATAATGATATTATAAAGATCCCTGTAGAATAGGAAGGAAGCGGAAAAGGTTAACAATACGGAACACTGTATACATTTTTACATATGCAAACAACGATGCTGATGCTGAGTGTTGTTACTTGCATATTGCATATAGCTCACGAAAACACAAAAGGCATATATTTATAGATATCTCCATTGTAGTTGGTACTTTTTGTTTGCTTGTGTGAGTGTACATGCCGTTGTTGGTTGTTGTTGAAAGTTTTGCACTCTTCTCTCTGTAGCATGCTGAAAGGGTGAAAATGGCAAAAGAAAAGGAAAAAGTTTTTGCCCCTTTCAGAGAGCTCGATGCTTATTGAAAATTCATCCGCTTTCTTTCATTCATTATTACTGTTTGCAAGTCTAAATTTACGTCTCGTTTTAGTTTAGGGACCCTCCATGTGAAATGTATTATCTCTTTATCATCATGAAGAATATTAAAAACGAGGAAGGAACAAGGACTTGTTATAGTGTAAATTATAAGGAAATAACAATATTGCATGGAAAAAAGTTTTTATCTGGAATTTTATCATTAATTTAAATGAACACTCATTCAAGTTTCAACGCCTTCGTTATCTAGAAGCACCTTTGCCCCTATGCATGAAGAGTTTTGTGTTGCTGTGTACTCTACTTTTGCACGCGTGGAGGTATTTTTTGTGTTTGTTTTGGCATGTCAAAAGTCTTTTATGGTTGTTACATGCTTAAAAAGTTTGCAAATGATTCTTATCATAACAGAAAGATAGTTTGCAAGAATTTTATCAATCCATTTCCGGTAAACCAAACCACTTTCTTGCTATCTCACAATTATGTTTAGCCCATAAAAATATATTTATAGATTCATAGCTCAATAAATATACACTGTTTGCCCATGAAAAGATTTTTATACCTAAAAAATACTAAAAATGTACTATTTAATCAAGATTGACGCAGTCTCTAATAATGTGACTTACTTTTCACCGTTGAGTATCGCCCGGACGTTTTTGATTTGTGCAAAATGCGTTGACATATCTGTTGACAGTACCATTTCAATCACTAAATTACGGAAATCGCGGAATTCCTCAGGTTTGAGATTGCTTAGCATACTTTTATCGTCTTCTTTGAGTAACCTGAAAATATATAGAAAAGTATAGAGAAATCCATGAACTAATACCAATATGTAATATTTTTATACTGTCAGTCATCACAAACATTTCACATATTACGCTCGTCTTCTGAGATAAAAACAAAAGTACAGCAATCACCGTTACTTGATCAGAAATTTCAATTTCAAATCAACCCAATAAATATGTAAAACAGAATTTATTGCTGAGAATTCATTATTATGAATAAATTTTCCTCCCACACACTATATATGACGCTACACATACATAAAACATGCATAGATTAGGAGACACTTGCATGGTGCATCAACGGGCATTAACATTTGAACATGATCTAGTGATGGGAATCTGATATGAATATCAGAAAATTTTCTGATCAATCTGATCTGATCCTGATCTGATCTGATTCTGATATCA
>JAQIXX010000641.1:0-51782 GCA_034700605.1 Willowsia nigromaculata | reverse complement strand
TACAGACTGGTGCAGTTGAATTCACTGCCGAATTCACTTATGCATACATTGTACGTGAGTATTTACACTGTAGAAAAGTACCCAACCAACCACCAAAAAAGCCATAAAACCTGACCTTTATAACCGTCATTTTTTCGCTATCGAAATATATGGGTCTTACAGAGGAGCGAACTAGATCCTCTGAAAAAATGTGTTACATAACCTCATTTTTCAATTTATTTACGCCTTCAGTGTTTACGTGCAGGTTTTGCGTGCATGTGCTTTGAGACCACAAATGGAAGTGTTTTAATGGATTTTATCGAGTTTTAATTGATAATTATGATGATCACTCATAGTAGAAACGCTATTATTTTTTACAGGAAAGATGATCAAGTCATATAGGTAGGTGTGTACATTGTTAGTGGTATGTTGATACACACTGATAAAAACAGCTTACATGACACAGAGTTTACAATAAAAGTTTGTATATAAATTAAACAATTACTATTTGATGCATAATGCATACAATTGTAAGAATTAAGTTAAGAATGAAACGCGTGGTAAATAATGTGTTTAGGATTATCAATAATGTAGTAATAAGTGAGCAGGTATTTCCAAACATACGACTAATTCAGATTTATTGAGTCTTGGAGTGGGAGTTTTATGTCATTATTAGCTCCAAATTTGTTTCTATAATCATTTTTGTGTTTGTTTTGTAGGTGGAAGGTGAATCCCCGGAAGAGCCTGGCAAACCTAGAACTGCGAGGTGAGTCATGATGAATTTTTTAATCGGCACTTTTGTCACAAGTTAAGTATGAAGTCCCCTTTGTGCCCTCTGTTCCAAGTATGGTTAAAATGCCTTCAAGTTTGGATTTCAAATATTTCGAGTGTTCTTATAATTTATGAAATCGTTAATCATTTGATTCAATCATGCATTCTCATCTGATTAGGTAAATGCCACAGTTGGCAGTTTCGTATTTTTGATTGAATCTTTTGACTAGCATATTTTTTGTGTTTGCGATGTATTACAAATGATAGGATAAAAGATAGATAAATTTTTTGAGGTAAAATGTTTTTGTCTACCTACTTTTACATGACTGTAAATGGGTAAAAGCTTTGATTAATAACTTTTTTGCCAGTGAACTACAAAAATGAGGGATTTAGTTGAATACAAAGATAAAACTCTTATTTGCACCATGCTTGCCAATAATGAGGCTTTGCAGAAAGTACAATGAAAATATTTAAGGAAGCCAAAAAATAGGATTACGCAGAGGGTGTTTCGCCAATGAGGGTTGTGTTTTAGTTGTGTAGTTAAAATGATAAATCTGTAAACAACGCACATTTCAATGTTTTTAGTTTAATATTGTGTTTTGCTGGTTCATAAGGTTTACTCGCCTTCAAGGAAAAAAAAAACTTTATCATTATCTTGTTTTTTTTTTGTAGAATTTTTAAATTCCTAGAAAGCAAGCAAAAACTATGCTCAGCCATACATTCTACATACAAGCATTACAGCAAGAAGTTGTAGAAAAAACAACACAATTTTGCTCTTGTAAATTTTACAACTCATATTTTAAAAATTTGGCATTAGACAGGGAAACAACAGAAAAGGCTTTGAACTGATTATGTGTTACACTTTTATCTTCTAGACTTTTTGTATTCACAGAGATGAGATAAGCATCTGGTTACATGACTCCTTTGGGCCTACACAAACTCTTTTGCTGCCTGTTGTCTCTAATCTGTAGTAAACTATTGCTCCTTTTACTATCACACCTAAACTAAATATTCATACCCTTTACTGGCGACTGGGATCAATTTTTTACGTGCGTGGTTTACTTTTACACAAAACGATTACTGGGAACCAAAGGAGAGACTATTATTAAATGTTTCTAGTATGGCATACATAATAATAAAGGAAAAGACGATCAAGACGCAGAGAAGAAGAGGCGTTTTGTATGCATCAACTCATTTCAGCCATTTTTACCCTCTCTGCTCCTTTTTAACCAGCCATAAATGTAGAAAGGTGTGTGTGGCCGTTTAACGATTCCTCTTGATGTGTCCAACTTTTTGTTGAAAATATGTTAGAACTGTGACTATTGCCATTATCAAGCAGTATACAACAAGTGCTAAATAAATATTGTAGGCTCGGGTGCAATATTTATAGTTAGTTATATTTAGGTGCTTCTCTACCACTGCCATATTTACTCTGCCGTTGCCTACACTTACAATATATTTCTGGTAAAGCGAAAGGCTCGTTAAATTCCAAGGTCTTGTTATAAAAGTTGATGATAATTACAGTCATGATGATGACGATGGCACGAACCAGATAAAAGTCTAGCTAGAGCTCAATAATTCCTATTTAATCCACTCCCAATCCCTTTCTTTTTCTTTTCCCTCTTCCATCTTTTGTTTTCGTTTCAACGGTGGTCGGTTCGAAGACTTCTGATCTGTCCCATCTATTTATGGCCACTTTCAAAACAAGTAGTTTTGCGTGAGTATTTTGTATTATTTTACAGAAAGTGAGAGGAGGAAAAAGCCAGAGAGGAGTTACGATAGGGTTACTAAAAAGCATTTGCACATGGTTTGCAAAAGCAAAAGTCTAAAACAAAAAGGGCTTCCCGTTTAATATTTATAGAAGCCAGAGAGTATGCATTAAATTTTATTTTAAATCCATACTCTCTGATAGAAGCTGCATGAGCATCAAGTATCTGATCTAAGTCTGAATGCTCTATTGTTATGGTTGTGATGTCTTAGTTGGTCAAAAGCAATCCCACACGTCTCCAGATCCGAATACGAACCGACATGATGTTCCTTTTGGGAAGAGGAGAAAAGTTTAAAGGGGTAATTTATTACATGTTTCATGAACCTGAAAAATGCTCGGGGTTTCCAGTATAGTGGGATAAATCCTTTTCGCTAACCATTATTACCACACAACATAGGGCAGTAACCACACTACACGTGCTCCAAAGCTAGATGGTAGTTAGAATCTACGTGTAAAATTCTAAGAAGCAAGATTGTAAGGGTAGCACAGAAAAAATTATTTTCATGCTAAGATTACACATATAAGGTTTCACAAAGGTTTTAGGGTAATGTGTGGTTGAATTCAGGAAAACGGAAGAGGTGCCTTTTTGCTTTGAACAACATTCATAAACCTTTTTAGAGGACTATAATATGTTCTGCACGCATGGATCTTATCTTGATCCTTTTTTATTTCAACATTCTTGAGACCGGACCTGCTTTATTTATTTGATCAGGAATTCCGTTGCACAATGCCCTCATTTTTTCGAGTGAACAAGCCCTTTCTTACTCAAAAGTCACTTTTTGGAAAGAGTTGACATGCTCACGTAATATACGTACCATATACCATGATGACATAAGTATAAAAAAGAATAACAAAGAAAAATCCAACTCGCTCTGAAAATGTGTCACATATTTCTGCTTCTAGCCCAAATCTACGTTGTATTCACAATTTCGATGAAAATCATTGAAATATTGTTCGTTATGAATATTCATGAATTTCTGATGACATGTACTCAGGTTTACGATGTTAACTTTGATATTCAAACCCTGTCATCACCAGCAGCAATATTTTCCAAGTTCTGCACTCCAAACGACACAAAAGGCAACACCATCAACGGTGACATTGCTGTGTCTATAATAAACATGTATACTATAGCAGTGATGATGCCTGTGCCACTTCACATTCAACATCAGCCAGCATCGTTCTTTGAATACACAAAATAATATATAACGCGTTACGTATGTAGGTAGGTATATCGTGTTTTATATCTCATGAAATCGTACATTCATCATAAATTGCAAAACCCTGTTTTCTGAAATTTTTGTGCTGTACGTAAATACGCGATTAACAGCATTATTACATATTATTGAAAGCTATTCTGTCTGACAGAATTATGGTCGTGCTTGTTACCAGTACTGCGAGTTGTGAAACCACATTTTACCTTAACCTTCCGTTTGAGCATGAAAGATTATTATTATTATTGCTTACGTACGTTGAGATGATGGCTGTTCAAAGTATACCTATATGTTATACAAATTTGATGGAGACATGACTTTATGAATCATTAATTATGATTGGGTTCGTGTGTATAGACATTCATAAGCTCACGTTTCAGCAATACGTTTAGGCGTGCTGAATTTTATGATCTGCTTTTGTGATGAAATTAGCTTCAACTTGTTTATCCATCTCATTTGGTAATGAAAGGGACTATGAAATATCTGTCACCATCTTAAGGGCTACGTAGATCTGGCAAAGCTGTTTCAAAAGGCGAGGCTGTCTCCGTGACTTTGTCTCGTGGTTCATGAGCGTACAGTTCATGTCAACGAGATCAATGTTTCATAAGGATCGTGTACGATGCTGAGTACTAGATTCATAACTCATGATGATTAGAGAAACGAAATGAAAAACTGTGCAGTTACGTAAGCAGATATTACTCTGTGAAAATTCAGCATGATTTGGTTGACAACAAGCAAAAGCAGTAATTCGGAAGCTAGCGATTCGTTTAAATTGTAGAGAAAGTTTGTAATTATTGCTCGTTCGTGTAGTTTGTTTGATATCTATTTTGGAATCACTTCCGTTTATAATTACCAGATAATCATGCGGAATAGTTGTAATAAACATCGTGTGAGAACAAGTGGGAGAAAATGAAATGAAGGTGAGCGTGTTTTAAGAAGTTCAGTAGATTTTCAATGAAAAAGATGTAATCTCTGTTCAGTGCGCATAACCACTCGAGGGTTTATACTAAATTTATTAATACCAGGTCATCATCATTGAAATGGAATCATTTTACTCTCATTATCGAGACGACAAAATTCATTAACGGAGAATTTAGACCGTTATATTGTGAACACTAACAACACGTGTTTGGCTTGCTTTGTTTAAAAAACTTGAAACTTCAAGCTTTGATGGAAATTATAAAGCCATAAGAAAAAATGCACAGAAAGATGCTATGAATAGCAAAGGTATTTGTAATGTTTTCAACCACTAAACCCACTTTTTTTGTCTATTATCGCAGTATCACTAACAAATGTATTTTAAGGCTATGGGGCTCGCTTAGCGAAATGATAATAATTTAATCTGATGATTGTTGTGGTGAGTTTTTGCTATCATGATCATGATCACTCTTGCTTTATAGTATTGTTCTTTTAAGTAGGATAAGGCCAGAATTAAGGTTATCTTTATGCTTATTTGAATCTTTTAATATGCATAAATGTGAATTCAGTGATAAAAATGTAAACAGTGTGCTGAAAAGTAAGTGGCAGAAGTTAAGAGGATGATTATATATCTGATTCATGCAAGAAAAAATTAACCAAGCTTGTACGTAATATGCGTACATACTATATTTTGAAAAAATAAAAATAAAGCAAATTGTCTACAAATGAGGAGGGCGAAATGGAGAGCCACTACTTAAAAAAATAAAATTCGTATTTCAAAAGAGAACGGATCGTTTGCTTGAAGTCACTACTCGTTCAATGCTAAGTGAAGGGATAACATAAAAAACGCAAAGAACATGTAATGTAAGTAATTGTTGCAAGAAATACAAGAGTGCAAGCTATGCAAGGTGTGGTGTAATGTACGTAAGTAGTTTTCATTTCAAAATTTTCAAGTAAAAACGACAATCAAAAGTTGGGGTTTTCATTGTTTTTTTCCTCTGTATGTTATGTATGGTATGGTACTACGATATTTGAATGCTAAAAAAATTGCATGCGTGCATACGCGCATTGTATTCTGTCATGTATGAAGTTAATCGTGTAAACATGCAGGACTGAAATTTTGCATGCACACTTCAAAAAAGCAATGCGGCATTATTTGCTTTCCTGTAATGTAACTCTAAGAAGTTAGCAGATGCGTGTGGAGTGCAATGCAGTTCAGTGCAACATGAGTAGAGCAGTTAAATTTGTTGCAATACTATTCCCATTAAGATTTAATTCAAGGCAGCATTACAATTCTTCGCAACTTTTCAAACAACTGCACAAACTCTTCAAATGAAACGTCTTGAACTTATTGTGTGTGTGCGTTGTCTGTGGTTGTGAGCATGAAAATGAAGTGATTACTACTATGAGACTTGCAGGCTGCATTTTTCTTCTGCGCTGCAATAAAGGATTCGCTTCAGGGCTTCAATACAATTTTATTATGAATCTTTGCATTACTACACGCACACACACACATTTAATATGCCAGACATTTTATTAACGTAATCGCAACTTTGCTCTTAAATTGTGTGCGCAACAATAGCAAACTACTGTGCTATCTTGTTGTATTGTTGTTGATGAATGAATGTATTTACAATGAAGAGAAGACTATACAAAAAATGCGTGCGTATGTTTATTGCTCACATTCGCAATTTGCATGTGGTGTGGTATTTTAGGCCTTTATTTTATTATTACTGCTGAGCCTACGTATTATCTAGTTTACTGGGTTTGTATGGACAGAAATCAGTGAATCAGTGTACCACATTCTGCCCCACTCATATCAGTCGTAATGATAGTAAGAAAATTGTTTGAATCAAAAGTAAAATTCTTGGTTTTAACCCCTTCATAAAGAAAATGTATAGTGATGAACATCACGACTTGAAACTGCGCAAACATACACTCTATTTATACATTTATACATCATAATTATCATTTCAGTTTTTCTTCTTGATATCAACAGCGTAACTTTAAGGATTTACGATTCTCTCGAGGAACATCAAAAATTCTCTGAGTACGAGCAATCATATTATGACCCTAGCCAATCATGTCTAAATATAGCTCTATCCTTTGTTGAGAAGAATCAAGTCGCGTCTTATCGACATGTTTTTCACACGTATAGTAGGAATAAGACTCAAGGAGGGTGAATGTAGTTTTGTGTTTTCAGTGCTATTATTATTGCTGGTCTGTTGATGCAGCAGAAAGATCATAATTGATACACCTCTCTAGTTTGAGTGCGTTTATGCTCAAATGTTTCTGGCAATAAGAAATGAGGATTATTATAGAAAGGTGGTGGTGATACGGGGGAAATAATATGCATGGAAGATCATTCATTGTTCGCAAAATCATGATAATATTGATATTTATACGTACAATTATAAATATCATTATTACAGATGAGCTACGCCAGAGTGTGCGGATTGGTGTGCAGTGATTATTGTAAAAACAAATTGAATATTTTATTACTTGCGAACAAATTGAAATAACTTATCCGTGTTTTACACACAACTATGTTGCAAGATGCTCAATGTGCTGTTGATGGTTGTCGAGCAAGGTAGTGACCCTGAAGAATGGTAGTGCGGTAGCCAGTGAAAATTTCTTTTGAGGCAGTGGAAGTGTGTGGAAACTGTTGTTGGAATAGTGGAAATGTGTAACTGGGATGAGTTTGCATAAAGGTACGTCTATGAAGCGGCTTGAGATATTTGTTTTAGAAAATGGGAAAATATTTTTGGAATGATACGTAAATACCTTTTGGCATAGTGTTATGCGGAAATCCGTATTATTATCACAACAAGTGGCATTGGAAGTCGTAATCAAATGAGTGAGAATTTTGAGGAATACATAAAGCTTGTTCCAAGGGTAAAACTCAGTGAAAGCAGCTTTTTGCGTTTTTCTCGAATAATGTTAGAGGGTGAGAAGTGGCAAAATCTCTTCTAGGTAATTCCACATGTAACAAACTGGCAATTAAGAAAATTTGTCATGTCGGGTGCAAACCCAAAGTGATGTAATTCCATGAGGTGGAACCTGTGCAAAATAGCGTAATGAAAAGTATCATTCGATGCAGATAGGGAAAACTGGAGGAAGGATTGCGGTTTAATTGTTAAACATATTTCGTGGTAAAACATTACCCTCAAACTTAGAGTGAGCAGACTTTCTGATACACATCATGAGACAAGGATTTTGTCCTTCCACTAATATTTTATACATTCATCGATGTATAAAACTTGACGCGGTTTTTGGTGCAATGAGAATTCAATAGTGTTAGTGGCACAAATCTAGAATTTCTACCACAGTTGATCAAAAGTTTGAAAATAAAGTTTCAAGTTCAACTGTTTAAGGATTTGAATTATTCCACCTCACGTATTATAAGTTTCTAGAAATGTGGGTGGCAATTATGCATGAAGCTCTCTGTCATCAGAGTTCAGTGGTATACATAGGAAAAACTTTCCTTTATGCAAACTTGTTTTGCTATATTAACCGCAGTTTCAATAAAATAAGTATGAAACAAAGGGGCACTTGGTTGGACTTGTGTTTTTTAGTGTAGTAATAGATAATTAATGATCCTCATGGTGTGATTTGTTTTGTGTTTATTTTTATTGTGAAATTTAGTCCAACTCAAAGCAACAATATCCCACTAATGAGAATTGTGCAGTCTGTCAAACATACGAAGAGACGAGGCTCACAGGTGCTTAAGGAAGGATGGATGGTACACTTTACAAATAAAGAGTCATCGGTAAGTCGTAAAAATTATTAGTAATTTAAGGCTATTGGGTGGAGGGAATAAGTATTTCCATCCTTTCATCATGGAAGCATCATTTACATGACAAGGCCAAAAACAGCAGCATGCCAAGTGATTATTTTTTCATGGATTTAATTGAACAAAGAGTAGTTTCTGGAACAAAGACATTGAGTAATTTTAATGGAGACATACCAAGTATCAAATCTCTTGAAATAATTCTAATTTCCTGCAATTTATTTCATTTTTAATAAGAGTAATTCAGGGAGTAGTACTTTTTCAGTGGCCTATTATATGACTACACTGGAATGATACCTAAATGCATGTGTACACACATTGTTAGTTGTGAGAAATATTTAACTATTTATATCAAACAAAGCCCTCAAGCAGGTTTTGTAAATTTCAGTTTAGTTGAACTTGCTAATTAGAAGTGAAACAGACGTAAACATTTTTTCAAGTATCTGCCTTGGGGCAATGTGAAACGAAATAGTTTGTTTCTCCAAGAACTTGAACTTCAAGATATTAATTGAATTTAACAAAATTGAATTCGACTTGAGCCACATCCGTGGTCTTTGCATCATTCAAAAAGTTCTTCAAAGCCAAGTAACATGTTTAATTATTTCCGTGTACAGAGAAAGCGGCATTTTTGGAGGCTGGATACGAAGGCACTCACTCTATTCCAGAACGATTCTGGATCCAAATACTACAAAGAAATTCCACTGTCCGAGATACTGACAGTGGAAACCGCAAAGACTCCTCAAGGAGGTAAGGAAATTCATCACTTTTTACTTTGTGTACTTATGTGTGCCGCTGGTTAAGTTATATCTAGTGAGCAAGCGAGTTACGGAGATGAAAGTCAAATGTAGACAGATAGAAGCACAAGAGACAAAAAAAAATCGAAAATGAAAAAGATGATAGAGCTTTGATAGAGCACGCCTTAGATCTTTCAAAAAATCATAAGTAATCATTTATTTTGTCCAGTAAAATGTTTTAAAGGGTTGACAATTGAAACTCGAGATTCTGATTATTGTAGTCGTTTTTGATAATGATTTTGGTGTGGAGTTGAAACTAAATCACGTTATGCTTTTGAGTTGTCCTAGTCTAGTAGTTCTGTTAACCCCCAAATTGATTTGGATTTGTCGAGAATTTATCAATAGAAAAAATCTCAATTAGCCATCCTTTATCCAAAGAGCATCAATCACCAAGTTGTGTACCCCTTTGACTTCAGTAATTCAATAACCAGTTTTCAGGGATTGGACAGTGTGCTAGTTCACTGTTTAAAAAATTAATGAATGTAATTTGCAGTGTGTAGTGTAAACATTCTTCAAAGGAATGAAATGTCAAACAAACGGGCTTTTTCACTAAAACGAATCAAATATATGTTTGACATTGCACACTTTACACTGACTGATAATGCTTGCTATCAACGAAAGTGTTGTACGTGAACTGCATGCAAGGCACCACTTTGCCCCTAGATGTGATGTGACTTTAACCGATAAAAACTAAAACGAAAGTAATGCTTCTATTATATTATCGAGAGTGATATTGAAATTTGAGCTCTCAAACCTCACAAAAACACAGTCAACAACGGGCCTTGTCTGTTCTCGGAGTTTTTTTCTCTACGTTTCATCAATTTCTGAATATTCCACTTTCTCCTGGATCTGGAACATTATCTTCCACGCTTTCGACGAAGCTTTTTAGTAAAGTTGTTTACATTTCATACTTTGCAGACGTCATGCACTGTTTTGAGATCCGCACAGCAAACCTAGACTACTTTGTTGGTGAGGATCCCTTATTTGGAACAAAAGATCCTACAAAGATCACAATGCCACCTCAGGAGACAGGAATTGGAAGCCATTTGGCAAAGAGTTGGGAAACAGCAATACGACAGGCGCTGATGCCCGTAACTCCACAAGGGAATTCCAGCAGTGTTCCAGCACCAGCTCGTAAGAAAGCTCAGAAGTTTTTAGATAATTACTGTAAATTTGCATCAGCCAACATTATCCGCGAGCCGCCAAACACTACTTTTTCTCTCGCTGTATATTCCGCTAGAAAAAGGGTTCCTTGGAGTTTTTGTAAATGTAGACGAGATGGGATTGTATTTGCTCTCATAATTTCTTTGAAATGTCATTTCTCCTCGCTTTTTCATGATTTTGTACATAACATGTTTTCAGCGTTAAATTAAACTTTATTGCTTGTCTCATGTTACGCTAGCAGAAAAAGAACCCGCTGGAGAAAGCAAAAGCAAATTATGTAAAATGAACGTAGCCTGTAATAATAATAACAAAGTATCTCTTTGTCAAAAAATGCAACAAACTTTGCGTGGAAAACAAGCAGTTTTTGGAGTGACGAAGAAAGTGGAGAGATGGGATGTGTTGAGAGTGCACATGTAAAAGTTGCTTTCGCTTCGGATCCTTTATCCGCAAATTTAACTTTTTTGCTGTATTTTTCTTTATGAAGTTTCCGTCTGACAAAGGAAGACACTTTGAGATACCATTTTGTTCCTGTCCTCACACACAACGCGCTATTAGATTTAGTAGGTTTAGTCTTCCTCTGCTTTCCTTTTTAAATGTCAGAAGGATTATGATAAGATAAGGGAGAGAATTTTGGTTTAATGCTTTGTTGGGCTTGCTTTCTTACAAAACATATCATATTGCAGAAACCGACGGAATTAGATTTCGTAAATGTTTTCTCCTTTTAGGGAAAGACGAAAGGGAAGATCGCATTACCGATATCAGCTTGCTCTATCAGATTTTCCCTGAAGAGGTCTTAGGATCCGGACAATTTGGCATCGTATATGGAGGTAAGTTATATAATGCATTGTTTATCTCATACAAAGAGAGTCTCACCAAAAATTTGTCTTGTACGCTTTTTCAATCTGATATACTACTTCTCAAGCCGTAAAAGTCAGAAAAGTGGATAAGGGCTTGGCTTACGAATGAAATGAAGCCGCCGAGCTATATGAAGTTTGCATTCTGTATCATCATGTTTCTGTCTTTTTTTTCAATTTCGTATTGCAATATGTAGGGATTCATCGGAAAACCACCAGACCAGTTGCGATCAAGGTCATTGACAAACTTCGATTTCCCACAAAACAAGAAGCACAACTAAAAAATGAAGTCTCCATACTCCAAAATCTTTCACATCCAGGTACAAATTTGATTAGTTTTTTTTTTTCTCTCAAAAAACTATTTGCAAAGTTTTGAATAAATAGAAAAACGTGGATAAGTTACATGATTTGTTCTATAGGTGTTGTCAATTTGGAGAGAATGTTTGAAACACCAGAGCGGATTTTTGTGGTGATGGAAAAATTGAAAGGAGATATGCTGGAAATGATCCTATCAAGTGAAAAGGGTCGCCTATCTGAAAGAATTACCAAGTATCTTATCACTCAGGTTGGTGAACTATTTTCATTTGTACCTATAGTGTATATTCAAGTTTATGAAGCTGAACTAATGACGAAAATTTTCTTTCTGTTTTTTTTTTTGCATTTTACTTGCACAGATTTTGATTGCTTTAAAGCATTTACACAGCAAGAACATTGTACACTGTGATTTGAAGCCTGAAAACGTGTTGCTGTCTTCAGACTCTGATTTTCCACAAGTAAAACTTTGTGATTTTGGCTTTGCTCGTATTATTGGGGAGAAATCATTCCGGAGGTCAGTCGTAGGCACGCCCGCTTATTTAGGTAAGTGGAACATGAACCCATGAACTAAAACCCATATTTTTATGACGTGTGAAGCCCTGTATATAAATAGGCTAATGAATGACTTGGGTTTGCATTGTTTCCAGCTCCAGAAGTGTTACGCAACAAAGGTTACAATCGCTCGTTGGATATGTGGAGCGTTGGGGTGATAATTTACGTAAGCTTGAGTGGCACATTCCCATTTAATGAAGATGAGGATATTAACGATCAAATTCAAAATGCGGCGTTTATGTATCCTCCGAATCCGTGGAAGGAAATCTCTTCTGAAGGTAGTGGACACTTTTACTAATCGAATATATGCGATGCATCATCAAGTTCGTCACGTAATCAAATATCTATGCATATTGTATTTACAGCGATAGACCTTATCAGTAACCTGCTACAAGTAAAACAAAGGAAGAGGTATACTGTCGATAAATCTCTTAGTCATCATTGGTTGCAGGTAATTAGATCAAACGTTTCATGTATCCTCTAATGATGGTGAAAAAAGAAAGTTTTGTAAACTCAAGTTTCTCGCTTATTATCAGGACTATCAAACGTGGTGTGACCTTCAGGAATTGGAGAAGCAAATAGGCATCCGATACTTGACGCATGAGTCTGATGAAGCAAGGTGGGAAGCTTACCGAAAGGAGAACTCTGTGGGAAATGGAAATGGTTCCACCAACGGGATCACCTCGCCAATGTCTTCCGAATCGCTGTCCCAAAACCTAGCCAAACTGCGTCTTTAGCAGTGCGAATGCCTATTTTAGCATCCTATTAAGTCACCCGAGACACTCCTTAACCAATGGCCGAAGTGTTTCTGCCTCCAATCTTACCGTTATACAGGAAGCACCACCAACCCCATCAGAAGCCACGGAGTTCATGTATCGCCTTAGACGAGAAGATTCTTCTACGTTGTTATGAGTTAAATAATATGAAACATGGGAAGGTTTATAGATTGTATATCCAGTATTCATTACATTATTCATTCAATTTTATAAAGTTTCAAATACACGAATCCATTGCTGCACGTTTTGCTGTAGAAAATGTGAAACTTAGTAAACATTATTGTGATCACGACGAAGCGCAAAGTCCAAAGTAACTTTTATATAACAGGAGAATAAAAACTATCGTGTAGTTAAAACTATAGCTCTAGAGGTAGCTTGCATTATTCGCTTGTTTCTGTGGTCTAGGTACTTCAGCCACGTGCAGTTTAATGATCCTATAAATAATTTAAGAATGCTGTAATAATTTATGTATACATGTAAGAGATTGTTAATTTTGTCTTCAGCCATTTGAATTCTGGCAGGTTATTCAAGTTATCATGTGTATAGAGTCATTTATTTTAAAAATATGTAAACTTGACGTTAAAATGACATTGAACAGATTTTGAAAGATTAGCTTAGGAGACCGAGAGATATGAATATTAAAAACGTGTAGGCGATACACTCAGTTTCTTCAGCATAAAATGTAGGGACCAAGATCTGAACTGGGGAAAATTTACTACAGAAGGTTATAGGCTGTGCGACGAACGAATACGATTATATGGTTCTTAAATTTTCACTTTTATATACTTGACATTTTCGTAATGATTTAACTAAGCAATGTTCCATTTTTATTACTACCTATTTAGAAATAATCATAATTACTGTTATAATCAAGAGAAATAAGCTCATATTGTTTTAGGATTTGTGTAAGTGTTTGATACTTGTACCATACAAACTGAGAAAGGTGCTGTGAAAATGAAATTTTGATTCAAAACAAAAAGTCATTCGCTAAAACGTTCAGCCTTGGGCAAAGCAAAATTTGAATGAAATTCATAAGTAGTTAGTAGCGTATTTAGACATTAATTATACTTTATGGTAACTATCTCATAATATGTTATATGCAACTTCAATTGAAAAGTTTTAGCTTGAAGAAAAGTATGTACAGACGATTTAATTTTCTTTACTCAACAATAGTTCATGTCGTTAAAAATAAAGGAAGAAGTGCCTCGTTTACCTCCTTACGTTACGTACAACGTAGAAATTTTATAAGCGTTTGTAAAAAATTGGAAAAATGCTAGCAACCTTGTGACTTCAATATAAAAAAAATTTTGTTGGCTATTATTAGTAAACGCGTTCAAAAATGTTATTCGCAGTATTTGCAAATAGTGCTTTGTAATATGGCAATACTTTTACATATCTTGTAAACGGGATAATTATATCTTCATCTTTGTAGATTTGGGCAGCCAACAAATTCTAGAAACACGCTAAACACTTTTCATTGTTCTAACGCAAGAGAATTCAATAAACTGTGTCCGATAAAAACTACTAGAACTTTTATTAAACAAAATGATATTATTTCTGTCACATCATCCACGTACTGATGAATTCGGAAGCATTTATAATCTACTTTACTATCCAATCTACAGTCATAATAAACATGTTCAATAGAGCATATTATGTATTTCAATACACAATCCATATCAAATCATAAATATTCCGATAATAACTCTCAATATAATTTCAATGACTTATTTATAAACATTTAAATATTAAAAATCATCAATATGATTTCATCCATTTCAACAGTGTAATAACAAATATTGCGTGCCTTACTGGATCCAGGAAGCGACAAAGTTACATTTACATTGTACAAAGGTAAACTATACTATATGCTCGTAACAATGTATTTTTAATTACAAGATTAATATTCTATTTTATAAGAAAGTATGAGAAAACGACAACGCATATTCTATTTTTTCCGAAAAGATGCATCCGGTCGCAGATCTAATTATATACATCATGTAATTATATATATTCTTTCAAACCATAGCACGACTTTGGTATCACAATGGCATCAAATTTACAGTTTGAAAATTTAATCAGGCGGGAGAAGGGTCAAGTATTGCTGTGAGACGTCACCTTCGTAGCAGGCTCTAAACCGCATTTCAAGCTCTGCCATGCCATATGAAATATTGTTGATCCTGGAGTATATCCGTATGAAAGCCTCAGGCACCAACACGTAATTGACATAGTCCATATACTATGTGCAAATAAAAATCATCGAATTTATAAAAACTTCGAATGAAGCTAACATTGAGAACAAAATAATAAGATAAGGCACAAACTTACATCACAGCGCATGCTTTTATCCGGTACCAGCTTATCATATATCATCGTGACTAATGCATTGCCTTGCTCACTTGTAAAAGGAACGGTTACATTTAAATTGCGGAGCTGCCTCTTTCCTTCAAATCCCCTCACATATATCTGTCATCAAATACAATACTCCAAATTAATTCAGGCCTTGTAAATAATGGTGTAGTAATTATATACTAATGTAGCTTACATTGTGCCTAACACTAGGAATTGTTCCACGAAATATCCCAAACAGGTCATTTTGGATTCTTTTGTAATGCTCTAAAATCTCTCGAACGGGAGTTTCTCTAACAGCCCTTAACAGACGAAATCATAAAGCAAATATTGCACATTAATTTTTCCTATTAGCTGTAAACAGCAATTACAGTTAGTACATAAGAATAGCACTTACTTGGAATGGATTTTGTATAATCGGCTCTTCAAATCATACTGCGGTACGACGTTAAGCATACAGTATGATCTTTGCGATAAGTCAAATTCATCACCTGTAAAAAATCATATAAATAACGCATATATGGAAGTTAAATTAGCATGTTGGGGCAATGTGATTATAGCTGAGTTGGGACTTTGCTTTGATCTTACCACAAGGTTCATACGCAGGTCCTCCTGGTCCAGTGGTAGATAAATATTCCAGTAGCTTTTCGTTGTTGGCTGAGCTTTCTATATCACTAGTCTCATCATCGGAAGTAACCTGTCTCAGAACAACTGCATTACTTGGTTCATCTTCATCTGCGGCCTGATTGGTTCGAGACTCTTCAAATGAGTCTCTTCTAGAACGTCTAGCAGCGACTGCAAGCCTCAAACGCTTGTCGGGAACGATATCACAAATATCAGGGCTCAGATCACGCTTCTTTTGAGCTGCAGTAAGGGGTACAAGAGCCTTTGATTCTTCGGGCACCTCTGTTTTCCTAATTCCCTTTTTTAGTGTACTCTCGATATCATCGGTTGATATTTCCTTTGTAACTATCTTCCGAATTAACCTCATTCCAGCCTTAAAAACTCCAGGTTGATTGAGAACATTGTAAATTCCACCCGCATTTTCAGAAACGTCGAATGCCTCTGTGCCTGCCGGCATTGTGTCACAGTCATTATCAGCTTCCTCCGTGTCATTTGAATTTTCCAAAGGTTCCGGACTCCCTATAGACAATCGTGGTGGCTGGTCATCAATATCTGACCCAAACAATTTTCGAGGCGTTCGTGGGGGTCTCGCGATGGGCGGAGGCATTAAAGCGGAAAGTGTTGGCGGGGGAGGTGTTAACGGTCTCGTAAAGGGAGTAGCAGACCAGTGACTGCATCCCGGTTGAGGAGAACTCGGAGATTCTGAATCCTCTTCAGGGGAAACTTCATTATTGGTGTTATCACTCTCTGGTTGAATTCTTTCTGGTGAATCGTGATCATCAGACTCATCCGGCAAATCCTCATTGGTATCATCGTGGGTCTCCAATGATGTCTGAGTTGCTTGAAGAACAGGGATAGTTGGACTTTCGAAACTGAATAGTCCATCATCATCAAATAGTTCGGTCTCAGGAGACCCCAAGGCAGGATGATATATTGTGTTATTGGCGTTGCTGGCGGACTGACTTGTCTCTGAATTGACACTTGGAGATGCGAGCAAACTTCTCCTGCTTCTTTGAGACCTGACGTCAAAAAACTCATCGTCGGAAGAAACGTCACAAGATCTTGAAACTTTAACGATTGCATTGCTAATTAAAGCGCTATTGAGATTCTTTTCTATTTGTGCAACAACAAGTAGCTCGTCAGTTTGCGTCTGGCCGTCGGCAGTTTTAGGCTTTACCTTTTCGATTTCCATCACGCCTACTTTCTTTTTCACACTTTTGAGTCTTTTCTTTCTTTTCACTCTCTGTGGCTGTTCTGGGGTATTCAGTATATCACCAATAGGTAAATTATCAGAAGTTTTTGGTTCAGATATTAAGGTTGATATAATAGGTTTGGTCTGAACTGGTGATGTACTTTCGGGCGTGATAGGTGCCGCCTCCGGCTCAGATTCATTGGCACTTGTGGCAGTTTCTTTGCTTTGCCTCATTATTCCCTCTGTACTGATTAATTTAGACTCTGGGCGCAAAATGACCTGAGACGTACTTTCAGAACCTTGTGTTTGAGCTGTTCCACTAATTGGTTCGGGAACAATGGATTGCGGCCTGGAAGTGCCTGGTTCTGAATCGCTTCTGCTTTCTTCGACATTTGATGGCATTTCCAATTTTTTCTTGAACGACGGTTTTGAAACAGGTTTTTTTCTAAACTTTGCATTCATCTTAATTTGTGTAATATCAGGGCTAGCCTCCTGGTTGTTGGGCTCTTTATTCAGAACAGGCGTAGGTGTACTTTCATCTTCTGACTTGTCATCAAGAGATTCTGTTGCAAGTGTAGTCTTCTGCGTAGCATCAACACTTATTCGAGGCTCCACAATGCTTTGAGAATTCTCTTCGGAGTTCTGAGAAGTTTCTAGCTGGGTCCCTTCGTCTCCAGAGTCCACCATTTTCGTCAAGACTGGCATCTCAAGATCAGATTCACTATGTGATGAGTCAGATTTCAAACAATGGTCTTCTGAAGAGTGGGCGTCATCGTCAGAAAACAAAGGGCTTGGGGTAAGTCTCTCATATTTATGGGGATCATCGTCGATGTTGACTCGCCTCTTCTTTTTCTTCTTTTTGATTTTTTCTACATAAACCAATCAATCCATATTTTAGAAATTGATAATAATAGATTATATTGATACATCACAATTATTGACAATTTACTTCGTTCAGAATCCATCTGTCGCTGTGTTTCTTTAAATGGTGAAAAGTGTGATGCAGAAGAGCTGGCCACGGTTAATGGTTCTGGTGGGTTTGTAATTGTAAGTCGGTCGTCATCAGGGGCTACAATATCTATTGCTGGTGGCTGTTTGGACCGACCTCCACTGGAATGAGTCTTATCAGTACCATGAGATGATCCTGGTCTTGCCTTTCTTCGTTTATCAGACCCTAGTGCTCCTATCGCATGCTCAAAGGAAACTTGACCGTTAGGTAGGGTACGCATTGGCTCGACAACGGCTACAGTGCGTTTTCGTTTGCTCTTTTTTGTGCCTCGCTTCGTGTACGAGTTGTCTTCTTCAGAAAAAGCGGCTTGTCCTTCTTGAGATATTGCTAAAATGTTAGAATGGGTCAAGCGTTTTGTCTTTGAAGGAGACAACGATGCTGACTTTTTTCTCGACCTTGACCCTTTCTTTCGTTTGGGAGGATTTGGTTCTATATCGGGAAGACTGAGATCATCATCCGGGTCTTCGCCACTATCTACGTCACGGTTTAGAACATGCGGGTATATGCGTGCTGCGTCTCTAATTTCGTCTGGGTCTCCAAATGTTCGGGGTCTAAACAATAAAATAAAATTAGATTAACTACTGTTTATGGGGCAAAGTGACACAGTCTTGGTAAACTATATAAATTATTAAAATTGTTTCTTCTTACATGTTCTCTACTTCACTGTCACTGCCTGGATCGTTTCTAACGGGAGTTGTTCCACCTGAAGGTTCTACTTCCCTCTGCACCTGCTGATCACTGTTAAAGAAATTACCAGAAGATGATTGAGAAGGCTGCGCCGATAAACCAATGCTTCCCGAATCACGTAGATGTGAATACATAGCACTAGCTGCCCATTCCGACACCCTTTTCTCCTTGTCAAAGCTTTAAAATATGAGACACTTATGTACATCGGCACATTTAAGTACTTTAATTACGTTATAGATAACCATTATTTGATAAATAGTCCAACAAAAGTTGCCATAAAGCAAATTAAACATAATAATAGCACGGGTGCAAGATGAATAACTACGCTACATAATAATAACGGGAAAAAGTGAAGGGAATATTGTCAACGGTCAGTTTTGAATTTTTAAAGCAATCCCCACACCGGCAATTTGTAATGCTTAATATATGGCTGATTAGTAATTAACTCGTCATCTTATTTCCAAACGTGCAAACTAAATCAACATGTTTATTTCAAGGAACACGCAACGCTTGTACAAAAAGGAATAGCAATACCACATGGACAGTTAAATGGAAGGAAGTTAATTAGGTTTCTTAAACTCTGTACTAAACATATCATACAACAAACTATAGAAATCACTCAGTATAAAGGGGCGCAAGGAAAAGATTAATTAAAAACTAATACGCTTATTGACTTAAGCAAATCTAATAATATTAAAAGGTGACTTGTAATACACCAAACAAAGAAAGCTAACTAAAAAGCAATTACAGCTTTGTAATAGTTTTAAATTCACTACTTTTCAGGAATATTGGTAGTAGACGATGATGTTCCAGGTTCCTTTGCGAGTTGGTTGGTGGAGGAGAAATAGTTTCTCACATCTTCTGATCGGACCCCTGTGTGATTGTAAATAAAATAGAAATGTTAGTAATGTTTTCGAAAAACTCTTTAAATTCATGTAAGCTATAGGAAGTGTGTACGTACCCAATTCCTTTCTGATTCTCCGAGCGTCATCAATTGACACCACTGACTTTCTTACGACACATACCCGAATAGCTGTTTTCGTTGGAATGAACTCTGTAAACTCGGACCCTGAATCGGAGTAGGTAAATGCGTTAGGTAATGTTATATTTTTAATGCATGCGCATGTAAACTGTAAACACGTAAGTTCATTTCATTTTTTAAACAGCATAAATACTCACCATGATCATCCATGCGAACGGTGTCTTGAATCCCCAACAGTTCATCTTCGTCATCCTCATCGTCGGTCCAGCAGTTTTTCTTTGTGTCGAGAATGGTAAGAAGACAACTTGATATTTTGTTAGGAACTATAAGGTACCCCAACGACACTTCACGGCCGTAAGATATATGATGAGACTTTGGTATGTTATCCAAAGGAGTTTCGTTGTACTTCAGGCATGCTTCCACTGCAGGCTTTAGCATAGCCTTGATTTCCTGAAATATGGACACGGACACGGTACTATTATTAAAGGCTATTCATGATAGATGATTCATGTCAATAATTATTACTTTTCTTCTTTATGATAACATACCTTCCAATTATGGCGTTCAATCCATTTCGAAGTATTTACAAGCCCTCTGATATCACCGGGAGCTTTGATTGTTTCTGTTTGAAAGGTCAACTCCACAGGCACCACGAATTTTCCGGCCTAAAAATTTTCACAAATATTTTTGAAATTCTTTCAAAAAACAAACTGAGAGCACAACAACTAATAATATTGAACTTTTAACTTACTTTAATATATTCTATATAAACTCCGGGCATTATTCCACAGTTAGGATTTCAATTAACGAGAGTTTTCGAGCTCTGAAAGTTAATTCAAAGTCGTATTGAAGTTTCCAACAAAACACAATAGTTTGCTTCCAATGATCTAGCGTGGATCTTTCTTACTTCAGCAATCGTATTTTTTTACAGAAAACCGTTGCTTTTTGAATTTAGAAGCGATTGATAATTTAGCTAAATATTTCAAGAAAGAATCACGCAAATAGCAGATGTAAAGGAATTTTGGTCGTCGGTGAAAGTAACTGAATGCATCTATGCAACTTTTTCATATTATGTCAAACGTCAAACAGAAGTGAAAGCATGTGGCATTTTGCATAGCATATTACGTACCCAGCCGGATTAAAAAACGAACACTTCTCGTTTCAAGTTTGATCGTGGTGTGGAGATCGATTGGATGAGAGTCTGAATGAGGTTAACTAACAATTACAAAGATGACAAAATGGTGAGGGATGACAGAAGACGACACGTTCACAATTCCACAAAAAACAACATAGAAGCTTAGCTTAATTAAAGCTTGCATGGGCAATTTCTCTGAAGTTTGTCAAATGATTAAGGATGATTTTAAAATCATATTTAATGGGCCACTTAAACTAATTCGATTTTTACCGAGTTAATTTAATTTTCTTAGAAATATACCTCAGTGGATTGTGCGAGTAGTACACGTGCAAATATCAGGTCACTGAAATCCACCTGTGAAACTGGGAACTGATCAAAACAAAAACGATGAATCCCTCGCTTTTTAAAGGTTCCTCAGGTCAGTGGTTTTCTTTTCCGTGTTGACCAATAACGTACAATATTGTGCTTTCGTCTAGTTCATGGAAAGGAATTTTTGTGTGAACTTATTATGCACATACCACACACATACCTAAGTACTGGGGTACCTTCTACACACTCCAATGTATCTACTAATGGGCTTCACCAATAATAACGAGAATCAGTATATTTGCTTGTGGGTAAGGTTCTCCGCTGCCCATCAACATCAATTTGAGTATGTAGTAAAATTTTCCCTATAAAACCCTTTCTCTCTTAGCTCCCATCATAAATAATATCTGTGTATGTCTATATATAATAGATGTAGTAATGTGTAGAGGGCTACTCAAATCCAAGCATTATTCATTGCCTTCATGAAAAGGGTTAATATGACAAGTGCTAAGTAATATTGTAAATTGTAATACATTTGAGGGAATATGATACCCTATCCTTACGTTATGTTACGCGCTTATCCTCAGCTTTTAAGGAGCATAGTATATAGCTACATATTATATTTTCTATCCGACAATGCATAAGATAATGCATTCCATTCCAGTCGTATGTAATTCAGATAATATCTTGGCATCCTATTCATTGAATTTATGTACGGCAATTTCACAAATAACATGGATAATATCGGATAGTTGTGTTAAAATACTTCTGAATTGCATCTGGCAACTTTATATTACGAGTATCACATACTTCTTAGGATACGGTAAAGGATGAAAGGATGATAGAATTCACTGCTCTGCACAATGCAACTCCTTTCCTCAATTCTACGTAGCTTAGCCCCCCTCCTTTTTAAGCCAAATAGAATGTAGCGAGTAGAAAAAGCAGTGAATTTTGTGTCATTTTTTCATTTGTAAGATTGTCATAAAAATACAAAATATGCAGCAGGAGCAGAGTTTCTTGTAGAATGTAATTTGTAGGCCTAGTCAAAAATGTACAATGATGCATTTCTGTGTAACACTTTCATGATCCTTTACGTTTTGGCTAGATAATGAGAGCCAAACGTCATTAGTCATTATCATCTAATCAGTTTTCTAGTATTTGACTGAATAATTTTTAAAAATGTATGCTTTGTAAATGTATTGAAAGGGGAACAGTTATTGTGGCTATCACCCAGTCAATATTCATGGTCAAAATGATGAAACCTCAATATGCCATAAAATGTTATAAATTTTGCATACTCGGAGTAAATCCTTGCGAATAACCAACGTAGATTTGATTATTTGATTTCTAAATTTTGATGCTTTCATGAAACTCAAAATAAGTACGCATGCATTATTGCATAATTTTTAACAAAACATCCAGGTCCATGTTGTCCAGCGTATACAGGTAAGTACAGTCACTCGTCGCCCCATAGAATATTGCTACTGTTTTATACCAACCTAACCATTGCATTGTCGTATCATCGGAAGATTTAATGAGGTGAGGTGTGTTGTGTGAGGTGTTGCCGGACGAAGTCTGTCTCTCCTTTCCTTCAGAAAAGAAAGTAAAAATTAATTTAGTAAATGCATACGGTGACGGTACTGTTTATGCTCATATTTACTTCACATTTTAGCACAAGCACAAGCACAGCACACAAATGAGATAAACACATTACATTACACAGAAAACATATTTTGCAGGCTCTGCTCAAGCAGGTGGATTAGGTGGAGGTGAATACAATAATTCCGTCATCTCGCAAGACACGTATATTCCCCAATCTCTTAAATTTAATTTGCAGCGTTTTAAAGGTTTCTGAAAGACGAGCAATAATGTATTGCTCTAAACTGTGGTGATTACTAGTACTATACAGTGAAAAGCGTACAATAATTTAAGTTCATCCGAATCCTCGTTGACTGATAGTCTAAAAGTACTAAAAGTAGTCCAGCTGTGAAAAAGATCTCAACCTTGTCTCAAATGACCCTCAAGGGCAAAATATAGACTTCCTTTGACATTACAACAAAAAGTGGTTTTGTGTTTGATCGAACTGGATTCTATTCTGTTGAAAGCTATTATTTGAGTGAATTGATAACATAATCCAGGTGTCAAGATGGTAAGTGTAATTTTTTATAATAGCTGTGCAGTGTGAACTCATTCACGCATTTGGAATACAAACTGTGCTTGATTTTAATTAAGACACGCTCATCAAGATAATCTTATTTTACTTTCTTTCAGATGCACTTCATGCTCCTGTTCAGCCGCCAAGGCAAATTACGCCTTCAGAAGTGGTATGTCGCACATCCAGAGAAGACGCGAAAGAAAATCACAAGGGAATTGGTAACTACCATTCTCTCCAGGAAGCCCAAAATGTGTTCCTTTCTTGAATGGCGTGATTTGAAAGTTGTGTATAAACGGTATGCAAAAATATATGCTTCTAATTAAATAAGCTTCTAAAAAGTATGTAGGTCCACATAATTAATAATTAACTTGCCGGATTACAGGTACGCAAGTTTGTACTTCTGTTGTGCGATTGAACAGCAGGATAACGAGCTGCTAACTTTGGAAATCATACACCGTTATGTGGAACTGTTGGATAAGTATTTTGGGAGTGTAAGTTATTTCGCTTCGTTTAACAAGACAAGCGTTTAGTTTAGAATTGGAACTTGAATGACAAAGTTGTTTATGATGATTTTATTACTACTTATCAGGTTTGCGAGCTAGACATTATCTTCAACTTTGAGAAGGCGTATTTTATATTGGATGAACTGTTGCTGGGTGGGGAAGTACAGGAAACATCAAAGAAAAATGTTCTGAAAGCTATCGCTGCACAAGACTTGTTACAAGAGGTAAGCGACGGACCTAACACAATTGAATTGTGAATACAATTTGATAATGAAAACCTCTTCTATGTTGTTTTTTACCAAGTTATATATACCAAAGTTTTTTTTGAGATTGAAAGTATTTACATGTTATTATATTTTATTCATTTAGCACAATATTTATATAGAGCGTTGAACGTTATATGTTGTAACTTTTTCTATAAGTGTTTTTCTGCACTATCGTCTCATTCTCAGTCTGTCTACTTATATTACAGTTCAGTAGATTAAGTGTGTAGTTTTTATTTATACTATCAACTATACTGTTTTTTCACCAAAGATAATCAAAGCTAGAGAATGTTGTAGTCTGATTATTTTAAGGCTTGAAAAGCAATCAAACAAACCTGCAATTTCACCTCAACATTTTAGTTTAATGTTTGTGGTCATACTTATAAAATAGTCTTCATTTTTTCATTGTTACGACAATGCCTACCGATTTATTGTGCTAATTTGTTCACGGTGAACTTTTCATTCATTTGCTCATTCATGATAAAACTATGAACAATAATTCAATAGCTGAAAAGTTTAATGGAGTTATGTCTTTCAAGTTAAAGCAATAATATTTCCGCCAACTGGTCCTTATACATATATTCATAAGTTTTACTAGCCATTTAGCGATGTTTAGTCCTAGTAGCTGCTAGTCTTAGCTTAAAAAAGTAGTAATTTACATTATCTATACAATATGACAGCATGTATGCTCTGAATTTTATGTAAGTTAAGTTGATATGCCCTTAGTAATTAAAGTTACCTGCCATGCTAAATAATATTTATACCATCCTTCATTAATTGCACGCATGAGTATGTTGCGCTTCTAAAACTGAAAGCTAACTTTAATTTTGCTTTTAAATGCATGCCATCAAAATAATGCCACGGTACTGCTAAATTGAAATGGAAGCGAGCTGGCTAGCAGTTGCGTTGAGTTACCTCGGGCTTAAAAAAACTCAGGATAAATAAATTTTAATCGTGAAACTATATTGGAATTAAAATTGGAGGTAGAAAATGATGATAGTGTACTGACTGACGTAGTAACTGAATCTTACTGACTTTTAAAATATCACTGTCGATCGAAGACGAGAGACATGTCGATGTCCAAACCCAAACTAAAGTACCTAGATGAGCCTATAACTCTTTTTTACCTAATCAGAAAACATGTCCAGTTTAAGTTTAAAACGATTAACTTCCACCACTGACCGCGAGCTTTGAGGTTTTATACAAAATACCCTAAAAAAATAATGAATTAGCATAACATTTGCAGGATAAACCTTAGAGTTTGAAAGTTAGCATCTGTCTGATGAAGTATTCACCTCAATAAAGTATTAGAAAATATATCGTGCTGCTGGTTATTTTTAAAACTTTGTTTGGGATAATGCATTTATGCGACAATCGCAGCAGTTTTCATGATTAGTCTGCACATGAAGATAATTTCAGTTTCATGGCTTGGTTGATTATATAATGTTGCATAAAACGCCCAATTGGTTGGTAAATTTGCATGAATTAAAGATTTGCTACACACTATGATACGTACTTTTTAAACTATCTTTGCCGATTCCCGTTTTCTCACGATTTCAAAATGTTCTCTTGTTGACTTTGCAGCTTACATCAGTTAATTAATAATACTTTTGTTTAAATTATTGTTTTGTACATTGTAGTGTTTTTAAATATTATGTTTATGGCAAGTACCCACGTTCAATTTTCTAATGATTCTGTATACCGGAATATTCATTTTGAGATAGAGAAACAGTTGAGATGTTATGACATATTTACTCATCATAATATGATTTTCTTTGAATTCAATGATCTGTGTGTAGGATGAAATGATGGACTCAATTTTGCGTGAACATGGACTCATCTAAATGGTATGCATCTTGGCCGATGATGAGTGAAGTATTTAGAAAAGTTAAAATAGAGAGAAATAACTTTTATTGACTAAGAAAACTTATAGAAATAAAATGTAAAAAGTATTTCTGTCGGTATTTGAACTGCAGTATTTACGGTGACAAAGAAGGGTTTTATGAAAAATGACAATTACCTACAAGTATTAAAACTGAAAAGTATGAGGATCAATGATGGATTCTTGTTTCTTAAATTTGAATACCTGCAATGCGAAAATTAAACCAATTTTCACTCAAACTATACAAAGTATATCAAATCTTAAATGATCTTTCAGAACTTAAATGATTTTAAAATTCTCAGATCAAAGACGTTTTGTTGTTAAATGTTTAGGTATATATTACAAAGGATCTTATAATCTCGTTGTAATTAAGACTTACAAAGTCCATTTGAATTAATTTATCAGAGCATTAGATCCCATTCCAGAACCAGAACCAAAAATTCTACAATTAGTAAAAGTAGTTTCATTTTCTTGTTAGCTGTTAGCGGAAGATAATCCTTTAGCTTGCTAATTTTAGATGATCTCGTGCTATATTAGTAAATATCTTCATGCTTCATTGAACTTTCCTCTTTATGAACGCAGAAACAGAACTAACTGTGTATGATCCATATGGGATACTTTAAAAATTATAATAGATTTTTATCTCTATTCAATATTAGTCTACCAAGTACTCTGACTGATCGTGAGTTTTTGTCATGCCATAGATTAGTATTTTGCTTTTTATTACGTACGTGATACGTGATAGACTACACGAACAATTAGAACGAATGAGATTATTGCCAAGAACATCAGTGTGACATTTAAGATTACAGAGATGCATTCTTAGTTGAATAAGTTACTTATATGCATTACGAAATGTATTTAACAATCGCGCATGCAACGCGCGATAACCTAATTCTGCAAATTCTTAGATTCTCATTAACCAAACTTACTATTTACTACAATATATACTCAGACTTTTCATTCTTTCACAACTAATGCTACTATTATGTAACTATATATCCTCTAATTTAGGTATTAATAATAAAGTTATTTGACTTTTCCTAACTCTACTTTAATCCAGTGACTTGTGCTGCAGAATTTGGATTTGCATACAATCCTGATTGCTAAGAAGAAGTTATCAAAGACATCTCAATAATGAACAAAATAGTAACAGTTCTATAAAATGTCTCTAGTACAAAAGCCTGGAAGCATTTTTTCTAGCAAAATTTTGTCCCGGCTTGATAAAAAACTGTTTCGATTGTGTTCATTGTAGAGTGGTCTTGAATATTATCGTTATTCTGCATTTAATCATCTCCAGTGCGGTTCTGACATGAGATTTCTTTTTGTCCAATCAAAAACCAGTTTTATAAGTCATGAAGTCATTGGTACAACTATAACGCATTTTTTTCAAAACGATAGGCATGTATTAACTTACAATTAAAGAGATTATTCCGCATTTTTTTCGTTATTTAGTTATCCCAGAGTAAACGTACTTTCATAACCAAGTATCGAAGGTGTATGGCTGAAAATGAGACGCTGTGTTGTGCTAACTTGATTTCATAAATCACGTGCAAATCACTTGTTTGTTTTTACAAAGTTTTCAGTTTTTGACTTAATTTTAATCAATAGGTTTTAACAGTAGTACATTTAGTTTATTTTTTTTCCTTCCAGGAAGAGACGCCACAAGGATTCTTCGAAGACCATGGTCTTGGTTAAAAACAATAACAAAATTACTATTATCATTTTATGCCGATTTGTCTAATTATTAATTACATACCTACATTATCGAATGTGCTAATAATAAGTAGAGGAATTTATCTCTTATCCATTAATCATCGTAGATAGGAATACTTATGTAGGAATAGGAATGCAGTTCAAAATGTGTTTAGAAGTACCAACGTCGGCCTTAGAAAGAAACATTCCAACGTGCTTTTTACATGACAATTTGTGTCAAAATAAAAACTTTTTTTTAATGAATCAAACCCACGTAGATTAGCATCAAATGTTGAGTTTTATTTTCGGTCAATGTAAGATTTGTGTATGTAAATATATTCTCTACTTGATAACAGTTCTTTATTTTTAACCAAAATATCTTATGAAAATAATATTGAGAGAATGAATTTTTATCGGAAATTAATCAGAATTTTTATTGCCATAAGTAAGGTATCTAGTTATGATTCATAATCATGCATTTTAAATAATATATATACTATTACCGGTACTAGAGATTTCAGCATCATCAGTTTGTGTGAAAAGTCCGTAATTCAATACGTATCAATTTTCACCTGCTACAAATTGCGAATGTAACGTCCACTTTCGCTATTTAGCGTGTACTCCAACCCCGAAGGAAGAAAACTCGGTTTTTAGCTGACCGAATAGGTAAACATTAAGTCGAAGTTCCCAATCTTCTGATTCATCTTATCGAAATAAGGATTCTACCGACAATATTTACGTTTATTATCAAAATCATATATATATACTAGAAGCTAATAAAAAGGTAATGAATATTTTGCACAGCAAACAAGTAAATATTTTTTCATCGAAAGTTTTACACAATACCAATAAGCATGAGAAACAAATTTTATAGAAAAAAATCTAAGATCTACTTGAGATAATCCATACATTACAATTTTTGTCTCATGTTATATAATCATAGATCATTGTTGAATAATTTTGAATATGTCATAAAAGTTCATAATATACTCGATCAACGATTGATTTTGTTGGTAGCCTGAAACAAAGGTATGCACAATGAAAATGAACGCATAGAAAAGCATCCATAAAATAGAACTACAATACCTAATGTCATCAAACGTTTCAAGAAATGTGACGGATCGGAGCCCAACAGATTTGCCTACTTGCGTGGTTTAGAAGTTTAGATTCTGACTGAATTACCAATAATTATCGTTTAATTATCTGATACTATCCGTTTTAGTTTAAATTCATAGGACTCTAAATCTAAAAATCATTTTTTGTTTCTGCTACTAGCTTTAGTATTGACTCGCATCATATTTTGTATGAAAACGTACCAAAGAAGCAAGACCAAGACTACCTTTCAGGCTCGCATATATAGTGGACTCGCATCTTGCATCGCAGCCACAACTTCCACATGCTAAAAAGGTTAAAAACATAAGACGTAATACATAGTTCTAAAAACAAGTAGAAAGGGGTAATGTAACATGCAACATAGTCAGATAGTAACACATGAACACAGCACATGAATGATTTCTGTAAAACTCCAAATGAGGAGGGAGAATAATATTATTGCTGCATTTTGAACATCCAGAGGCCGGGAAACAAACATTCCCGAAGAAAGACTTTGAAGAAATTGAAATCGCATTGCATTTCTAGAATCCTAGATTCATCTACATTGCATTTGCATTGTGCCTGCACAACAAAACTTACAGACACTTACAAATCCCTCCTAAAAGGCCAGAGTCCCTTTTGTTCTCACGTATTCATTGTGTATTTTGCCTCTCACGCTCACCGAATGGAATATCATCTAGCACAAAAATCAAAACTTAAGTTCATTTTTGAAAACGTTAATACACTGAGGAAATAGCAAACGCCCTTCTTCCAGGAAGTCCTTGAAGTCTAAAGCTTGCTCTGATAAAACCGTTAAAGGAATTTTCAGTTTGACATCAACCGTTGACCATGAAACCACTTGGCACGCATCAAACAGCATCGCGGTCGAGCCATGTGGAAGATGACGAATATCATGGAGTTGTCAGCGAAGTTGTAGAAGAAGCTCACAAGCTCGTAAGTTAACTGAATTCATAAGCCTATTTCTTATCAATTAGTGGTCAATCCAGGGATTTACCATTTGAAACAATGCTACTCGATAAGGATGGAAAATGACATGTATTCGTATAAAAGTCAATCTAAATCGTTAGTTTGTAAAGAGCTTATAAACTATTCTCAGTTAAAACTAAAAACATACTAAAAAATGCGATGTCAAATTTTTTTGCTATCATGCATGAAAAAAGCCATGTTATTTTGTAGTCATTCTCAATCTCCTAATCATGATAACACTTAACAATTTGGCGTATTCGTGATATTGTGTTTTGTTATTAACAAATTAACAAATAAAATATTAAATATTTTTAAACCTTTAATGTATTTAAAGATAACAATTTACATTATGTAACAATGCTTTCAAATATTGCAGGACAATCCATTGACGCAAGATGACTTAACGAGTCTTAAAACTGCAACCCTAAAAAATGGCAAGACAGCTACCATTGAGCACCACAAAGTCAGCCAGTTGACGCCCTCATTGTTGAATTGGATACTGGATTTAATGACACGCAACATGAAGAAAATGTAAGTCATGAATGATGCTGTCGATTCTTTTGTTTGATGCATTCGGATTGAATTCACGGTAATCTAATTAAATGTCTGGAAATTACAGGTACAGGAAGGCAGAAGGAGGATGGAAATTTAAAGCTAAAAGGAAAGAAATGACTGAAGAGACGTCTCGCTATTTAATAGCGTTTGTAGACAACAAGCCTGTTGCTTTCTCACATTTCCAATTTGACATGGATTATGGTCGTGAAGTTCTCTATTGGTACGTGACGGTAACACTTTGATATTTATCCCAAATCTGCGTCATTCTGCCAATATGTGTAATAGTTGTCCACTATAATTATTACGGTTAGTTCAAATATTTTAATTAATTGCTGCATCTTTTACGATATTACACCATGTTAAATATACAAAACCATGCATTACTAGCACAGCACGCTGCAAACGTTCTTTCTAAAATGTATTTGCATTGGAGCCAGGAAGTATTTAATGTGCTAGCTGGTAGACTTGAATTACACACAATGGCTGTGGATAGATGTTTAAAATAATGTAGAAACTCGTATTGTTCGAAATACTTTTTTAAGAAACTTAAGGATGAATGAATGGAAAAAGGCTTCATTCATTCTTTAGTTTCTTACTTTTTTATTGAGTAATGTCATGTACATATGTATGCTAATCGTGTTGTGTTTCTTAATTTTTGCAGTTATGAAATACAAGTTGAAGCTAACTTGAGATCTTGTGGCATTGGAAAGAGAATCATGGAAACTTTAGAGAAAATTGCAAAGCAAGCCAACCTGGCCCTGGTCGTACTAACAGTTTTCAAGTTTAACTTACCTAGCTTGGCATTTTTCAAAAGTTTAGGGTATGTGCCAGTTTTACACATTGCATATGCATCGATTTTGAGACCATTAAAGTGACTCTAAAGATTAAATAATGTATCTAATAACCTGTGTCTCTTTTACTTTTAATCTGTAGGTACATCACTGACGAAACTTGTCCTGAAGAAGAAGAGAAGAAGGATTATGTGATTTTATCGAAAAAGGTACATCCTGCTGACGCTTGACTTGACTATTTAATGCTGCCGAATGTAAAGTACAAAGTTCAGCTTAATGCTAGAATGGCTGTCCAAGAGTTTCGGATATTTTATTATATCTATGTATGGGGCATACTATCTTAAAACTCAAACTAGTTTTTATACGTTTTAACTTTGTATTATGGAAGGGTTGTTTCAACGAAATAAAGCAATAATTGCAATAAAAATGTCAAATATCGTCTTTATTGTCCTGCTTGGCTTTAAATATCTTTTTCCACATCATAAAAATGAGCATTTCATCACGATTCTTAATGAATACATGATAGATATAGCACCACTATAGCATGTCTGTACATAGCGCTAACAAAAAATGCTATATAGCAAGATGTGCACAATGTGCTTGAAAGTTGAATAGAAACCAGAAAAAGATTCCACTTTCATTTATACTGTACTGCAATGGGTATACTTCGTAATTATTCATTCACAAGCGTCACCATCGTCATTTTTACTCATTAGCATGTATTGAAATATTTATTAGACAAAGTCTTACGTGTTGAGTTGATAATGTGGTTGCTAGATTGTGATGGAGTTGCTTTTGCTTTTATCGCTTATCTCCAGCACACGTTTTAGAGCACACGTCCAGACTAGAGCAAAAACTAGATGTGCGTATTTTTATATAAGAAGCAAGTTATCTAATGAGACAATGACGCTTTTCTTTGCAGTAAAATGAAATCACGCTGGCGTTTATGTGACCAGGCTGTTTGAAATTGTGACGCCGTGTCATCACCTGATTTAGCTATGATTTCATCAACCAATCACTTATCATCATCACAAGATTTCATTATGCGTAGCGTAGAGGACAATGCGAAATGCTGCTTAAAATTTTGTAATCTTTGTTGCTTATCGTATTTTACATTGCGTATTACAATTTACAATTCAATATAGATTTTGCTGCAAAGCAAAAAGTTTTTTTTTAAATGCATCGATCTTATTTCATGTCTGCAAATTTTAAAACGATATAATACCGGAACTGGAACGGGTAGGAATCATAGAACATCTAGCAAATAAAATCAGAACATGAGAAATTGTAAGATTCAAACTAAATACAAACAAGCACTTGAACTTGAATCTACTATAGGTAGTAGAACATCACACACAGTCAATACGATTTTAGAGCATTTCGAATAATGAATTATTTCAAAATCTACGAAACAAATGTAAACGTGAGTGTCTGAATCACTTTTTCTTTACATTGCTTATGAAATAACTTTATTAATTCGCCATATTAAGCAGCTCGTCACACTTAACAAAGTAAGCAAGTCTGCCGCAAGCCGCAAACTATTAAGATATTTGTGTATGATGTTTTACAAGTAGCGATTCTTGGAAGCATCTCGGGATTGGCTCTAGCTTGGTTTCTTTGTACCAAACAGAAGTGTAATGTAAACCGTTTAGTTGTAAATCATGCAATGTATGATATGACTAAAAATACTATTGATCGGATCTTTCTCTCTCTTCTTTTTATTAGTCATTACTCATTACTATATTTTTTGAAGCCATAACTTGTCTTTACCTCCGTTCCATGATGAGCAATCGATTAAATGTACGGTCATATTTACAAACGATTCTAAATCATTTTTCATTCCGCTGATGCGACACCCTTATACTTAAACGAATAGTATACTATTGCGAAGTAATTTGCTGGATATTATATACTTGTACCTTTTTATTCTACTTAGCAAGAGTTCATTCTTATTCTACATACACATATCTGTAAATACATCACAGAATTCAAACTTCATCGTTCATTATATGAATCAATGGTTTATTCATAAAATCGTATATGGCCCATGCAAAGCACGTGCTTCTTTTTGATTTGTGGCATGCATAATTTATGATTAAAGTTTTCCATTGACAAATTGATTTCTACCTTATTTCTAGCTTCCACTTAAAGTGAACGTATTAATTAATAATATGATAATATGAATGGGTTTGTGAAAGTTAAGAACAAGGCTTTCCTTTCAAAGGTCGAATAAAGTTCTCGATACATGTCAAAGTCAAAGATCAAACGAGCGCGTCAAAAAACTTGAAGATCTGTAATTTAATTAATAAGCAGCAAAATCATGTGTTAATTATTCACAGGTTTAAAAATCAGAATGTCATATAGTCACCGGCCACGAACATAGGATTTCACAGGTCATTTGCTAGATCTTATTATTATGTACATATCTAAAATCAAAAGAGCCAACAAAGGTTTTTTGTACAAACTGTAATAATTGTCACGAGTCCAGCATGAATTTTAATATGCTGCGCATTGTATCTTGTATCAATTTCCTTCTATATCATAGCTTGGGTGATTTTCCTTCAACTTATTGACAAAAGATTACTGGTAGTCACTAGTAGTATGCGCATTACTATCAATCTGTCGACTCCACACTGATAAGATTAAAATTGCTTTCTCGCGTGGCATTAAAATACTTATTCATTCAAATTGACTTGTGATTGCGAAATTGTGGAGGCTCATCCAACTTGATTTATTTTAGCAAAATGAAAATTTAAACTTTGTTTAATTTATATCTGAAATGCATGTTTCCATTACAAGCTAGCAAAGTCCAGTAATAAACTGTGATTGGATTTTATCAGCAGTCTTCCTTTCTATTACTGTTCTTACAGTTTTGCACATAGTCAATGAGCATTTTTGAATGAACAATTTTACATTTGTGACCAACCAAAAAAAGTTTAAAATGCAGGTAGATGTAGGTTGCCTGAAATGATTTGCTACACACGAGATTACGGGAAAAGACGCGGCGGCATGATCACAGTTACCCTTCATTATGCATGTTACACTGCTTCTGACTGGATATTATCATTAATATTTATACTTCTCCATTCAGTTTTATTTTCATTGCAAAAGTAGCATTGTCACTACCATGCTGATATTTGCTCGAATCACAAAATCACATATCGTTCGACACTTTCAGAGAGAGGTATTATATGACGCAAGCTATAAATCATATATCATTTTTCATAGACAAATAAAAAGTGTTTTATTGACTAACTCTTATGGTATAAAGCATACTCTTGAATTTCAAATCCTTGTAATTTAAGAGACATAATGCTAACGATACACTATAGTATAGTGCATGCACTGTGTAATATCCAGCGTTGCCTAAATGTACGCTGAATAATATACGTTTTTAGCTGAATGATGAATGAGAATTAAAAGTAAAATAATATCCCCTATTTCATCGCTTCGTATAATGTGTTTTGGCTACACATAGTAATTATATAGTTTTAGTTTGTGGTGCGGACGGATGGAAGTCCCGGGGATACCAAGCTAAAAAAGCTTCATCTTCCTTTGTCTAGTACAGCAGAATTGGAAATGAGGAGAAATATTAGGCTACTCTGAATCCAAATACACACTGAGATTTAGAATACTAGCAAATGTTAAGAATATTTTGAGGTGCTAGTATATGTACTGTATACATGTTCTGTGGTCTCAGCACATGTTTACTATATCCTAATCGCATGAATGAGCTTTTTCCCTTTTTTCTGGAAGAATAAGACTCACACTCAATAATATCTTTAACCTTATATTGTACTTTGTCCTTATGGGTCATATTACCTTTTGGTTTTCTATGCTCATTCATGCTCTGCATGCTTGTACATAAAGTAGTTCTATGTAAATATCTGTGCTAAAAAGTGAGGATGATTTCGATAAGAGCTTCATATGCATAGCTTCATAATCTACATTGCTGTTATGGAACATAATATTACCTATGTAACAATTGATTCTCTCTAAGCTGGCAAAAATGTAGTGGGAATATGAGCCAAGGAAAAAAAAATTTCGAGAAGATATAAAAAGACAAGAAGAAGCATGCATTCGGTTTGGCTTCGCGTCCATTCGGCCTTAGGCTGTCTCTCGTGATACACGGTTGGACTTTCTTCTAAACTCTTTCGTTTCTCGGTCATTTCATTTCACATCATGTGTCATGTGTGCAGTAGCATTTAGGTAAACGACTCATCATTTTTTCGTTTTCAAACATTTTCACTTTTATTTCTTGAGCCAATTCCGATTTCTTTTATAATGCCATGTTTGATGTTATGAAGCACAGGAAGAGTTCAGTTGTAACTGGCTGAGAGGATCAAAATTATTGTAGAAAGTTATGATCTCCTCCAATTGGAATGACGTACAAAGCAAGTTGTAGTAGGTTAGGGTTGCAGTGAACTTGTGATAACTCCATATTTTACGCCATACCTTACAAACAAACATAGGAAATACTCAGCTTCTATCAATGTAAAATTTAAGTTTCCACAAGTGTTTTGAGCAACGTATACATAAAGACTGTAAGGAAAGTTCGCAGGAGGAACAAAGGCAAATTAAGGTAATCAAATTAATTCATGTCATTATACTTTGGTCTATTTATGCTGTATAGTATCGAAAAACATTATGTAGCATTTAAAATTACATGTTGTACACGAGCTCTAAATTTGTGCATCCCCTTTTCTTAATGAGCACTTGCATTACGATGTTTTGTTTTTTCATTAATTTGATCGCATGTCACTGTCCTTGTAGATAGGAGATCATCTATCATTTAATACGTTAAAACCATCTCTAATCTATTCGCATAGTTTTGAATAATTTTTGCAGCCTGTTAAAAACTAAAAGGTTCTGTTGTCAATATTCTTAATAATTTTTCTTGTAAATTTCTCATTAATTAAAAGAAATTGATACTGTGAAATCAGAATTGCATTTTTGACATCAAACTCTTGAAGTAGAAATATAAGGGTCACGGTCAGACTTTTAATCAAACTTTACATTAACTGATTTCGTTACCATTGCTCACTTAAATTTCCAACGATGTCAGGTAAAGAAAATATGAGAAATGTGTAAATTGTCTGTGTACATACATTACTGCTTTCATGAAATTTCACGTTTTTTATAGAACAAACTGTAATATGAAACAAAAATGTTTAGAGATTTTGCATCAGTTTCATCTCATGTATCAGGCAAATTTTCAGTGAAAGTATGAGCTTCAAATACTTACGTCACTTTTTTAAACCTCTTATTTTAGCAGTAGCAATGGGGAGTAAAATACCGGACACCCAGGTAAATGGCCATGCACCTACAAACGGGGCCGGATCAGGTAGCTGCTCCTTGGGAGAAAAAATGCTTCCCCCAGCAGGTAACGACAATAGAGTAACAGTAGTCCTCGGTGCTCAATGGGGCGACGAAGGCAAAGGAAAGCTAGTGGATATGCTTGCCACTGACGCGGATGTGGTTTGTAGATGCCAGGTAAACACAATCAAACTTTTCTTGATATTTATTAATTAGGAAACATAATGCGTGATCAAGATTTGCTACGATTAATCATGCAATCATGCTCATGAAAACTTGACGCCATCATCATAAACAATTTCTCTTCTATCATCATTCATAGGGTGGAAACAACGCTGGGCATACAGTAGTTGTAGATGGAAAAGAGTTCGACTTCCATCTTCTACCCTCTGGAATAATCAACTCAAAGTGCAAGTCCATTATAGGTAAGGCTTATTTAATATTTTATATGAATGATTTTTATCTATCATCTCATTTACACATACACCACAGGAAATTTACAGCTTGCAAAACTTTCATTTTATCCAAAGAAAACGTCAATTTTCACCTACAAACCTAATTCCACAAACATAATGACATGATGCACGCACAAATGTTATGTATGCATGCATATTGCAAACCATTTATCCGTCCAGGGAGGTGTGAGATGTCGCTTTGCAATGACTATCTCCGGAAGACCTAACAGATCATATCGATTCATGATTGCTAATATTATAGAGTTAAGCATAGCATCACACACCAAGCAAAAGTAGAAAGTAACAAACAACAAAAATTGCGATATAAATGAAGCGTGTGTGTACTTTTTTTGTACTTTCATATTTTGCATGGCATTAGCTACGAACATGCACGCTTCATTTAACAGGCTGTATAAGGTGGAGTCGAAAAATGCTTTTATTTGCAATCACTCCCGCCCATTCCAATTTGTGCTCAAGTTAAATATTGGATTGATAAAAATGCATTAAATGTAGGGAATCGGGAATACAAACATAAAAACTTTTCTTTAGACTCGACAGTCGACACTTTATACCATCTTATCTTGCCATTATTGTATTAACATTGGAATATAAACATCAACTCATAAAACGCTTCATGCATTTCGTAGTAGTAATGATTGTTATTGCACGTACCTAGTACAGAATTGTTGTTAGGCTGGAATTCATATGATGCATGGAGGTAGATTAATTTTAGATTTAATATAATTTCCCTGCCATCATTCTAGTATTGTATTTGTACCAGTCGCCGATGCAAGAGACGTGACTAATTTCCCTCTGCTACAATTTATTGTCAAAATATAAAGCATAGAAAATATCAAAATATCTATACATCATATAAAGGAATTAGCATCATAAATGAAATATTAAATGCGGATGCCTCTTTCCCATCATCTTGAATGCTTGTTTTAAGTCTTCAGCTCCGTCTTCGTCTTATCACTAAAACTGATTAAAATGCTCATAACTTGTGGGAAGGATTCATTTTGACACTACGTCATTATTCTACATGTTTGCCACCTCTATATAATGTATTAGCTTAGAGTTTTCTTCCCATAGTATGCTTATATTGCTTATGTGTATTCCTTTGTCTCTGAAAATGTTTTACTTTCCCTTTGCTGATAGCAGGACAAGAATAAGATGAACTTTAGAGCAGAGGAGGTTAAACTAAAGTCACCTTGAAACACTGACATAAAATTCACAGAATTTTATGCCGCCTTTTTTTACCAGCTTTAAAACATTTTCCCCTGGCTAGTATTTAGTTGCACGTAATAATTACGTAATGAGCAAATATTTTCAATTTTATTGTGGATCAGCTATTGTGCCAGAAAATCATTGAAATCCAAAATCAATTGCGACCACTCATCTTATCAAATATATATTTGCACAACTGCTGCGATCGCTTACTGTATGAACGAACCTGTCTAGATGCTAAAATCGATGATATGAAAACTCTTAGACAAACACGTGCTGTATTTATATTACATTATATTCATATCTACATTGCTTTACCACATGCACATTTCAGTTTCAGCTTGCCTATAAAGTTAGTATTTGCAAATGTGTAATTCGCTTTTCATCAGGAAAGTGTTGGTAACATGATCATGATCAAAATGAGTTTACTTAGTAATTGACGGCAATGCATATAAAAACTACTGCCACCACCATTTCAATTTGCAATGGAAATTCGAAATTAGGATGCAAGCTGTATTTACCAAGAGAGATACGAAAACCGCAGTTCATTTATGCTAGCTAACCTGGCATGAGTCCAGCGTTGATGCGTGATGCTCTGTCACTTACATAAAGCAAAACTGTTATCATTTAGTCATTTAAAATAATTGTAGCTATTTTTCAGTTTTTGTCAGCCTCAGGAGTGTGATGAATGATGATGATTTATGGTTTAATGACATGCAATAAAATAATGATTGTCAAATACTATCCTTATTTGTTTTAGGAAATGGAGTCGTTGTCCATTTGCCTGGCCTATTTCAGGAAATTGAGAAAAATGTTGAAAAGGGTCTCGGAGACTGGGGGAGTCGCTTACTTATCTCGGACAGAGCGCACCTCGTTTTCGACTTCCATCAGCAAGTTGATGGGTTGCAAGAGGCTGAAAAAGGAAACAAATCGTTGGGAACGACAAAGAAGGGAATTGGTCCAGCGTACTCATCTAAAGCGAGTAGAAATGGTATACGCGTTGCAGACCTTGTGGGAAATTTCGAATCGTTTTCGACAAAGTACGTGAGGTTCTAAAGATGTGGTCATGATAGATGTGAATTAAAGATGAGATGAAAGGTCCTATGATAAACTTGTAAAAACAGATTGCGAGACCTTGTAACCAGCTACCAGAAGACGTTTCCGGATCTTAACGTGAATGTAGATGAGGAATTGAAAAAATACAAACAATATGCTGAACAGGTACGAAGGACTGATTTTTTTGCTGGAAAACTACTTTATTTGCATATTAAACAGTATCAAGCAAATGATCATCCTTGTCCGTGACCAATCTAGGTTCGCCCTTTGGTGACTGATACGGTTGAGTTTTTAGATACTCAACTACGGGGCAATAAGAGAGTCCTCGTCGAAGGTGCCAACGCAGCCATGTTGGATATCGACTTTGGGACTTATCCTTTCGTGACCTCGTCGAATTGTAGCATAGGTGGTGTATGTACTGGGCTAGGACTGCCTCCAAGAAAAATTGGAGATGTTTATGGAGTTGTAAAAGCATATACCACTAGGGTCGGCGATGGTCCTTTCCCAACAGAGCAGAAAAATGTAAAATAAATGCAAAGATGAGTTTTTATATTATATAGTTATTTGGTCCATTCTGATTTTCGATACTTTTGCAATACATTCTAGGAAATTGGAGAACTCCTTCAGAAAACTGGAGCTGAAGTTGGAGTAACAACAGGTCGGAAGCGACGTTGTGGCTGGCTCGACCTTTTCCTCCTTCAATTCACTAATCGTGTTAATGGATACACAGGGTACACACCTTTCTCCCTTGAAGTGTTCATAATTTTTCAAAGTCATGGAAAGCCTTTTTAACTTAAATTCGAATTCTGTATTTGTATAGTATTGCGTTAACAAAGCTCGACATTTTGGATGACCTCGATGAGCTAAAAATCGGCATTTCATATAAACTTAACGGCAAACCTTTGACAAGGTATCCGGCAAGCGATGCCGATCTTGCGAATGTTGAGGTGGAGTACGTAACTTTCCCTGGATGGAAAACTTCTATAGCAGGTGTGAGAACATGGGAGGAGTTGCCTCAAAACGCGAAGAAATATGTTAAATTCATTCAAGACTACCTACAAGTACCAGGTAATTTCAATGCAGTACATTATGGGAAACTCTTTAATTTAGAAGATTAGTAGATTTCTTTTGTAACGTTTTCTTATTTCATTGATACAGTCAAGTGGATTGGAGTTGGGAAGGGGCGAGAAGCCATGATCACTATCCAGGAAAACATCGCGTAGTAGTAATTTGCAATGGCAAGGTGTCAACATCAAATATCATCTTAGTCGTATTTTTAAACATACAATATGAACCTACGCACATCAAAATAAAAAGATTATTGTTTCCTTTCAAGAATTTCTCATATATGTTCAAACTGTATTTGTCGTAAAGTATTTTCTGTGCGAAATTTTGTATGTGATCAATGTAGTTACAATAGAATATAGAGAGAACGTAATAATTATTATGCAGCACACAGAGTATGGTGGTAGAAATAAGTTATGTTCATTTATTATTATAGAAAAACTAGAATATCTTCATTTTTTCGTCACTTTATCTGATTCATTATTTGAAAGAAATATCAGAAAACCTTTTGAAGCTGACATTGATAATAAAAAACCGATTTTCAACATCGCGTCCTGATAATTTTCTGTTAGAGTACTTTACTATTACTTTATGTACTACTATGATCAGAGAAGAAGCCTATATATTAAATGAAATCGTGGATGATGAAAGCGCACATTTTCAAGCGCGTCAGTTTTCGCCAGTTAGTTCCTTTTCAACTTGTTTTAATGTTGAATATATATGTACTTGTAAAAGAATATAAATGTATGTACCTAATATTTAGTTACCTTTGACTGTGTAGCCTAAACATTTGTCTGCATAATTACTGATACACAGCAAGTATTAATTGAGTTATGAGTGAAGATTTTAAACAGATATATTTGTATAGTAAGGAAAAGTAAAAAGAGTACTTACAATTAGAGAAAAGTAGTATGTGGGGTACCTTATGCCTACTTTGTTGTTTAAATGACAAAATTCAAATGTTGTTAGTTATAAACCTAGAATTCGTTTTATAGCATTATAAGATTAAAGATAGTAGAGTTGGATGTCTATTCGTAATATATGCATTTTATGAAATGTGATGAAAATAGTACATCAATATCAAATCGAGAATCAGTGAAGAGGCGCACCTTTTTTAACAGAAAGAATATCTAAAGTTGAAGCGGAAGCTTATTCAATCGTTAAACAGTTTACCCAAAAAAACGACTAATACAATCCCAATACATTTGTTTGCATTGTTTGATAAAATCCCAAATGCATTTAATTAAGCTGTTATACTATAATGGTCTATATATATTGATAGTATCAAATAAAGATTTATTAGCAATTTTAAGTATAAAGAAGCCTTTTAAATGAGATTCTTTATTTTAACACAAAACAAAGGCATAATGATTTTCTACCGCTATTTGTTAAGGTTGAGATGGTAGATCCTGCCAAAGCCAAATCAAATATAAACGGAACGTTGTGCATCCAACAAAAGTAAAAAAGCAATGTCGCCATTTTCTCTTAAAATATAACTGATTTGTATACTTTCTCATCATGAGTGTTGCAGCAATAGGTTCACAAATTGAAAATCCCAAGTATAGAAACAGCCACAATAGCAGTGAAATTTGGTTCTAAAGTCAATATTTACAGAGCAGTTAGTCAATTACGTTTTATAGGTAAATAGCATAATGAAGTAAAAGAAATTTGAATCAAGTACCTGATGATAAGCGGATGATGCCGCCAGTACGTCAAGGAGAACGGTCACCATACATGATGCAATGTTAAAGCTGTACCAAAAGATATCTATATATACATATCACAAATATTTTCACAAGGTTTAAATTTTGAAAACATTATTGATCATTCTACTTTGTGAATCATTGAATACCCAAAAAAAACCTTGTCTGGAATGCCAAAACTTTACTTTACAAAATGAGTCTCACATAACCCCTGATTGTATCTGCTTACTTTCTTTGTGTCCATGCCCAGGATATTCATTCATCATTTCCTCGTGAAATTCTTGCTCATAATCAGTGGCAGCACTATCAGTAAAATCTGATAGACGAATGGTGTTGATTTGTCTAACTTCTTTAATTATTTCCAAGTAGTACCTTACTGAAATGCAAATAAGAATGCTTCGACAAATATTCCAAGCCTGGAAAAAGTTTTAAAAAGTATTATGGATTGCGTGAAATCATTCATTGTTCTATATTAAATCAAATCAATTGTTGATGCTTAGCTCACCAGTTCCAGGCAGATCAAAGATAGGAAAATTAAAGATGGATTAGGTGCTTCTGGTAAAGTTGTCGCTTCCATCGGTAAAGCACAAGTAATTTATATGATTAAGCAGCTACTATCTTCTAAATACTAAACCTAGTGGACAAGAAGCAAATGAAGTATACGAAGGACTAACTAAAGTTTTAAAAAATTCCTCTCCGCTGAAGTGCTAAAACTATTAATAATATGCCTTCTCCAATAAATGATACCTTCTAACTTTTCGGGAGTTTTTTGGCTTTATGCAACAGGTTTCTCATCGACAGTTCGTTAATCTTGAGTACATATCTACAAATTCAACTACCCCATGTTATTATCTGGTCTTCAATAAGGTCTAGCGATTGGTCTTTCTTTTGGATTGGCACATTTTACTCCTACTAACAGAAGCCATAGAACGCAGACTAGAAACTGTTTTCTACTCCAATTTGGCAAGTAAACATTTGTCGGTAGTTTGAGATGTTTTTTCAATTTCTATACTATACATTTAGGTACTCTTCATGCTCATAAGAATATGGGGGAAAATGTTCGCTTCCCTTCTGAAATTGATTTGATGAAGTAGACAGATTGAAAACGGATGTAGTATATGGATTCTTTTATTGTCCCATAATTAGATTCGCTGAAGTTCATTGTAACATTGATTGATGTGCCACTTTCTCCCTTTCACTCCAACTACACTAGCCAGCCTAAACTTTCTTTCGGGTTCTTTTGTTGTTCGTTCTAACATAATCGGGTTAGCTTTTCTATTAGCACCCTCAAAAACAGTTTTGTTATTAATCTGAAATAGGATGGATCTTTATGTTTTGCCTGTATTACGAAGCTTCACTATTGAGGATGAGACTTGATGATGCCAAATTGCCAAAATTATCCAGGTTATAGGTACGTGGGTGGAAGAGAGCAACAAGTTTAGTAGCATGGAATTTTTTTTAGGTTGTATATGGTATGCTGCATCAATAGTAAGACAAAGTATTTCGTGTTGTCTGTTTAAAAGACAATCACAAGACAAAACTTAGTTTTATTATTGCATCCAAACGCCATTCTTATATAATGATTAATTCGCATCAACATAATATATAACAGTAGAATGACCAACTTTCTCTCTCTCCCTTTCTAACACGAATACACTTACTGTATGGAAGAATTATATGTTTTACATTCATCAAGTATTGAGTTTGGTTTTTTAATATTTTATTTATGACATTTTTTAAATAACATTAACGATAAACCGTATCATATAACATTATATGTATGTATTATCATTATCATCGACAGCATATATAATAATGCTCATTTTATTATTATTTTTATGTATGTAATTTTACTTATTATTTTGATGTGAACTATGCTGCTGGTGGTATATTTTCAACATTTTTTATCTTGAAAGCTCACAACAACACATTGTATTTTCAACTTGTCTCTCCTGTCACAACACAACTTTCTCTTGCATTTTTCGGTGCCCTGTGCCGTTCCTTTCGTTTTTGAATGTTTCTCTGTGGTTTGGTCGGACTCAAGTTGTTTAAAAGTTTTGCAAGGTACAAAATTTGTGGGTGAATTCTAGGACATTTTAAGTACGCTTTAATGAACTCATGCACATTTTTCCTGAGCATTTAACATTTCCTCTGTTGTTTGTGTTTGAATGAACAATCAAATTTTTTAAATGGGTGATTTCTCTTGACTCTCATTTAAAACTTACTTGAATTGAAAACACACTATTTGATGCTGCTTCTTACTTAATTGCATATTATTTTAATTTATATAGAATGTTAAAAATGGAAGATATAAGTTGCTGTATGTCACTTCTCCCATGACTGATCTTATGTGGATTTCCTTAAAACGATAAACTATATATTTTTTGATGATAGCACAATATTATGGTTATTAATTAGTTGCCATCTTCATGTTGTAAGTTGGTAAAGATCTTTTGAATTGAACGAAATAAATTATTCCTACAATCTAAAACTATATATCTATTTCTTTATGATTAATCCAGTGTGTATGTAGTAAATACATATTATTAATTTAATAGCATTACAGCATGCACCCCTCAATCAATTTCGTCAAAATTATAATTGGTTGTCTAATTACCTGTCAACACTTTCATGCATAATTATCACTTACATTTTACACATATAATTTTATGCATACTTTATACCTATAATCTGTACACATTCAAACAATAAATACATTATAAAATTCATAGTTAGTATTTAATAACTATCTAACATCATATCTTAACAGTATTTTACTAACATAACATAATAGTTTTTTCATATATGTCAACATACATTTAACAGTCAACAACGACACGAAAATCTGAAATAAAATCTTTCACTTTTGTTTTAAACATCGCTTATTTTCCATGTAATCCTGAAATGTCCCTTTAAATAATAATGTACGTATGTCTGTATGATTATATGGCGCACACTTTGTATAGTTAGCTTATCATTAGCATTTAGTTTGGCACTACAGAACTGAATCATTATTATTTTTTACAATACTTGTCAAATACAATTTTTGTCATATAAAGGTTTTCCTAATTTTGAAGTTTTAAAATGGATATATTCGGCATAATTAGTTTCAATTTAGAAATATTTCCTACCAATGAAATTAGCAGTTTGCATGCATTTTGTATTGGTAAGTTATTATTAAGCTGTCTACAGTAATTTTTAGTTAAAAGTTACTTGATTTTTAATGAGCACACAATCAATGTTATTAAACTACAGATTATAAGTTACAAGTCGCTGTGTTAGCTGCCGATTTAGTTATGATTTGTAAGAAAGTGATTGATTTTCTGTCAATTTCTACAGCACAAGAAGTCATTATATTATGCACATATCTTGTTGGTGGTAAGAGATTATTAATGAACTACATATTTACATTAATTACGCAAGCCAAGCTAACAGTAATAAATAAAATATGTATTTATATTATCTTTTTTGGACTCTTTAAGGACTAGTAATGAGAACTGAGAAGACAACAATTATGTCTACCATGTAGAAGTAGCTATATGTTCTAAATCTAATATACATTTACCTCCAATGACGTAGGAAGGATGATACTAAATAGTTATTAGCCAATTCAAAGTCATCCTAATCCTAATACTTGGTTTCGTTTTTTTGTAAAACATTATACAAATTTCCAAGAAATGGACAATAGTAGAATAAAATTCTTTTCTAACTTTCCAAGAGAATTCGTACTTGTCGTACATATGAAAAATCAATGGCACTTGACAGGATTTTTGTTGTTTCAATTTGAGCATTTAACCGATTGATGAAGTCAGAGTAGAATTTTTACTAGTCTAATCAATTGTTACTGATTTCAAGAGGAGTTGCTTTGCATTTTTTTGTGGTAACATATCTCACCTTACTTATCTCCATCAAACGTATACCATTCGGACTACTATAAGAACAGAAGGTACCGGATAACACGCATTAACCTAAACTGAAATAAAAGTTTGTCATTATTTACGCCGACGGAAGTCGGGTTTACACTCAAAATGACGGCAGATATAATCAGCATATAACGCACACAAAAAGCTAATCTCATTCATTACAACAACGACGTATTAATACACTAGAACTGTACGAAACAACACGCGCTCATCAACTTCTAGAAACAAAACAAGAGCATCATCGTCATTAAATATTTTCTCTGATTAAACTTTCATGCTACTTAAAACCTAATGTAAATAAACAATATTGTGGCATTAATTAAATAGTAATTACTGCGCTTTCACATCCATACACACTTTGGTTTGAGTCGTGTAAAAGAAAGAAGAATGGACCTGAAGAGATATGCTAAATCTTTTTACATATCAGACTCTCCATATAGCGCTGTGGAAAATCTGTTATAATCCAAAGCACCAGGAACGGCACCAGGTCCTTTGTAAGCGCTCATTCGTTGAATACAATATTCGGCTTGGTCTGGGGGCAGTTCTCTTCTCAGTTCATCGGGCAAAATGTATGGCTGCGCAAAGACATTAAAGATTAATTTTAATCAAGTTTTATTTGGCTTTTAAAATTTGTATGCTCATGAGGATATATTTCCTTACCTTATCTCCCGCAAGAATTCTGAAGGAGTCGATAACCTGCTCAGCAGTATCTACATCGGTGGATTCTCTGGTCATAAAGTCCAAGAACGCGTCAAATGTTACAGTTCCTGAGTTGTTCGGGTCTACAACTGCCATGATTCTTTGGAAGTCGATATCTCCCTGCAAAATCAATTTTACATAATTATCATCATCTTTTAAAACGCTGGTACACGAAAGGCGGGTTTTGATTTACCTGTCTATCCTTTCCAATCGAATAGCCCAAAGACACCAGACATGACTTGAATTCATCTTTAGCCAATCTTCCTGTTCTATTCTTATCGAAGTGGTTGAAACTACTTCTAAATTCATTCAGTTGTTCCTAAAATATTGGATATCAAGGAAAGCGATTGCAAATAGATTGTTATTTAGCGAATGAGTTTTTGAATGGTATTTTTTTACCTGAGTGATTCCCTTAGAATCTCGCGTAAGGATTTGGTTTTCTACTTCATTAATGTTCCTATTGATTGACGTAAGCAATTGTTCCCATCCTACACGCAGAGTCTCCATTGTGTACTGTGTGTATCTGTTCTCAAAGATCATGCTTTCCTGGACAGCCTGGTGAATCTTTTCCAGTTCCTCAATGTGTGGTCGGTATGCATTAACTCCTTGTTGGTATTCCTTCAACCTATGCATCTGGTCCTCCAATGATCCCTGCAATCCCATTCCAATAGCCGTGACAGCGTCCATTTGCCGTTCAATCCATGGTCCGACTTGGTTAGCCTTCTCAGCAAATTGTCTTCTAAGCATTTCATTGTCTGTAAAGAAAACGTTTTATAGCTCATTCTAATCGCTTTTTAGAATGCGTAAAAGGGTATATACTTACTCTGTTGTTTCCTGAATTCGTTTTGCAGAGTGCCATCACGCTGAGGAACCAGTTGTCTAACGTCAGCCCATTTCTTGGTAAGGATCTGTTAAATTAATTGAAGACATTGTAAACTCATGGCATTTCCTCAAATTATTATAGCTATAGGCATCATGTACTAAATTGGCAGGAATGTAACCAGTCTCATATTTTAAAACTTTGCTACCTGTAGCTGCACTTCCATTTCCTCTCTCAGCTAAGCAGCATGTCATTTTATATTAAATGCATATCAGTACTTTTCTATTGACCAATTGGCCATGTTGGGTTCGTATTTCTACAATACGTTTCTAAGGACTTACACTTGCGGTAAGAGTTGTGTAAGGATTTTCCAATCCTCCGGGAACTTGGTACTTCTGAGCAATGCTCTCAACTTCCTTGACCAATGAAACGATTGCATTGTATTCCTTATCGGCTTCTCCCAGTGTTGCCTTGAACTAATAAACAATATCAATGCGTTAACTTTAGAAACCCTTTGTGTATGATTTATTTTTTGAAAGTAGCATTATCTGGCGTACTTGATTGTGAGCATCGATTAATCCCTGAATTTCTTCAATCGTGTGGACGATGAACATGTCAACCAAATCCTCGCTAGTTCCATCCAACCAGTTATTGAAAGGCTGCAGATTTTGATAAAGTTTTTTATCAAATAATTTTAGTCGATGACTCATTCATTGTTTCACGCGGAAGTGGAATGGTGTTACAGTATAATTAGCTTACAGCAGCTCGTTTGGCAAACTCAAGGTGCAAGGTATCAATTTTCTCAAGGATCTTCTCAGTCTCGTCCAACGCCTGCCTTCTTTTCTGGGTAAGAGAGCCTAGCCTGTCCCACTCTGTATATTAGGCATCGAATTACGAAAATCGCAATTATTACATGGTCGTAAAAATCGTAATCCTAAATAATATAATTATTATTACATAGGTAAATAGATATATTTGTGTCTTACGATCACAAATTCGTTGGCATCTAATGTTGACAGAGTTGCTGTCATGATAGTCCAAGGCGCTACAAATTATTGAGCCAGATCATCATTTTATTATTCATTCAGGGTTACAATGAAAATTTATCATCCTCACTGTTTTGTAAGAGGCGTTTTTCGTTGCTATTTAGATTGCATCGATTATCATGCTACAAGCTTATTAAAAACTGGGTCGCCTTTAATACAAGTCGGAGGAATAATTTTTTTTTCTTCCGCTTACTTAAGTTCATGGGCAATAGCCGCAATCTGTTCCACACGGTCTTGGTGTGCAGCCAAATCACTTTCAAATGCCTCGTGCTTCTTCTTCAAAGCTTTGAGCTCATTTAGTTTGCAATGACGGAAGTCTTGACTCTGTTATTAGTAAGAATAAAAACAGTAATGTCAACATCAACATTAATGCATATATTTAAGAAGTAATACAGTTATATAGAAGTATTTAGATTTAAATAAAATAATCTCGTACCTGCAACATTTCCTCTTTACCTTTCGTCCATTCCTCGTGGATATCCGCCTTATGTTTGAACTTCTGGGCCAAATGCTCCAACCGCTCTAATCTGATTTGATAGTAATGCACATTCCATTTCCATTTACCATTAAACTGCTTCGCTTGACTAGACAATTACAAATTATGAATATTTACTATTTTCACACCTCATCATTTCAGCCAGAAGCCACTCCTCGAACGCTTTCTCTGCTGTTTCCAAACCTTTCCAGGCATTAGCAATGTCCTATTAAAAGAACATTTTTATGTATTCGATTGCATTGGCATTTCAGAAAATCTATCATAATTTGATACTACGGCACATACCGAAACCATTTTTCCTTCTGTAGGCATGTATGCCGGTCTGTTAGAAAGTCGAAGTTTGGTCTGCAGCGTATTAAAGTTTGTTTCCAACTTGGCCTTTTGTTCTACACGTGGAGGCTTGTGGGTCCTCCTGTAAGTACGGTATTCTTCCAGCTTCTTTTGCACATTTGCCAAAGAGTTGTCTGTTTGGCGATTTGCAAGCCATGGCATTGTTCGCCTGATCCACTCCAGCAGCTATAATATGCATTTTATCGACAACGTGAGTGATTTGCACAAATTTTACGGGTACAATAGTATGCATGATTCATTCATGAATGGTTGCTTACATCACTGGCGAGACGCTCATACTCTTCCATGAGCCGTTCATTTTCCTGGTTCACCTTCAGTACCTTACAGATGCGGTTTGCAGCTGTTTCGGCCTAAAGTGATTAAAATGAAATATGAATGTCGACATTAAACTCTCAGAGTTTTCATATTGTAATATCAGAGTACACATTGCGCACAGTTGTGCACTTTTGCACGTTTTTTTAGTTTAAAAACAGGGAAAACGAAAATCTTCAAAAACAGTTAGTTTTGAAATACCTTCTGAGCACCGGAGAAACAATGGTAATAGGAGGATACGTAAGTCATTACTGCCCTCTCGTCAGGCATAGCAGTACTTGCCAAATCTGTTAATTTTATCATGCAACGGATTATTAAAGTGAAAGCAATTTGTCAGTTACTTTTACGTTCAGGTAAAATCAAAGCTCACTCCATCATTAACTTGATTAATATTTTATTCACTTCCTGAAGAGAAAACGATTATGTCAAAATCTGGTAAACTCGATAATTTAGGTAATGAATGATTGATCAGATTGTTAAGTATTGAATAATTGCAATGATTTCACACGTTTAAAAGCTTCAAATTCAAATAATCAAACTGTCAAAGTAGCACTCAAAAACTTATAGCACACCTGCCAAACCATCTCAATTTGCTTTTACCTGCTGGGCACCCTGGAAAGCGTGGTAATAGCATGACACATAGGTCATAATAGCACGTTCATCTGGCTTTGGTGTGTTGATTAAATCTGTGTGTTTTCCAAGTGTAATATTTTCATATAACATAGTCGTAAGTGTGATGGAATTTTTGCGTATAATCTCAACAATCATCCAACTTGAGCTCATGTCATTTTAATAGTAAATTTGGAGAACATGATTACATAACATCATGAAACTAAATTACCTTCAGCGTCAAGCATGCGAGGAATATCAAGATATTTCTCAGCGATTTCAAAGGCAGTGTTGAGATTCTCCAGCGGATTGTCCTAGTGAAAGTAAAATATTTGTATAAGACCACAGGCAATAAGGGCACTCGACAAAATGATGCTTGATCGAATTCTCTACCTTGGAAAGCTTATGGTAGTCAATGAGGTCGGGTCGATGGCGATGAATAAGAGCGCAGAATGCCAGACCATCCTTGAAACTGAGGAAAGAAATTTTGATAAAAATTGTATCTTACGCTGAGCTGTAATGGCAAATAGAATTTTACCTGAGATGGAAGTTTTGAACATTGACATTTTTGTACGGGGCAGTCTTTCTCTGGCACCACAGAAGCAACCCTTCTTTGGCTGTCATTTCTTCAACGGAAATGTCCTGAATGGCGAAACGAAGGATAATTGTCCAGATCATACCAAGTGTCATCTTCAGGTTCCCGTCAACAATTTCTGTATAAATGAGAGCATGAAAGACACTTGACTTAAGCTAGGACTCATAGTTTGGGTGAAAGCGCATGTAGCACGTTCTTCCAGGTATGCTTGTGGAATGGAGAAAGGAGAAAGTGACTGACCCTCAGCACCAATGGAAACCAGCTTGACGCCTTTGCTGGCAATGAAATCAAGGGCCTTATTGACATTGGCGATCTTGTGGAATCTCATTTTGCCTCGGTCAGGTTTTGGCAGTGTTTCTCCAGAAATGACCTCCAACAAGAGCATCAGCTTCAGGCCATTGCGAAAGTCCTCCTCAATGTTTTCAATGCCTGTCCCGGCTTTTCGGAGATGGGAATTGCACCATGCCGTGAAAGTCTAAATTACAAACAAATGTCTTTTCATTAATAAGCAGTTCTTTCATTTCATAACAACTGGAAAGAGAAAGTCGTTCCGTGATCAGATCGTAATATGTTCCAGACATGTGCATTTACGGTCTAGACAAAAGAGGTGGTTTCATTGCATGCAATCATCAATGGTAAAAGTTCATTTAGTATGATGCATCAACTAAAAATTTTCTTTCAGCAGACTTGACTGTTATAGGAAGCGTTAAGGTAGTATGCGTATGAGGTTCCCCATGGAGTAGTATCATATAACGGCTACATTTAGTATTCTGATGTGATAGAATTGAAAATGAGAGAAGAGCATCTGAAAGACATATTTCATCCGCCAACTCAAAAAGTGTACATAGGTATTATTATGCCAGTATAAGCAAGCACTCGCCTCCTCCATATAGCTGTAATGCAATACTGTGTGATGATCAGAGAAAGAGCAAATATGCACGAAATCTGAGAAAATATGCATGCAAATATGCACAAAAAATCGACAAAATAGGACATGAAATAGGACA
>JAQIXX010000640.1:0-51790 GCA_034700605.1 Willowsia nigromaculata | reverse complement strand
AGTTTCGTTGCAGTTGTAGCAAATGCAGTGCACAGAAATTGAATAGAAAATCCCTTGGTGATGTAGTGGTGGAGCGGTGATGGTGGTGGAAGCAACTGTTTCGTGGTAGCGAAACACGCTACTACGGATGTACATTTTTCTTGTATTCCTTACTACTACCATAGACGGTCGTAGAACAGCCATATATTTCCCCAGATACGATACGACGAACGAACATCGCACATCATCATCATCGTGATCTTCTCATACGGACATGATATTATTCTAGTAAAGTTCTCTCAGACAGTAAGGCAAAGTCTCCCTCCTCTAGAGAATGAAATCGAGTGCAGGCATAATATTGAGCAGCACAAGTAGTAGTAGTAGTAAACTTTGCTGTCTAGAGCTCTTGCAGTTGTAGCAATAACAATGTAAGGTGTAATAGTATCGTATGAAATTGCATGAAACGCAACCCCTGCTGCCTTATTTCAGGCATCCATTTATTACGACTTGACGTTGGTTGTTGTTCGGCATGCACACATACGTACGCGTATTCTTCCCCAACACATTGAAATTTTATCATGAATGCGAAGAACTACACGAACAACACAAGTTAACTCTCATATTATTCCGCAAAGTCTTTGGTTTATACTTGGTTCTCATCGTATGAAAGGCTGTTTTGTGAAAACCGCATGTTTTTAAAGGAAAATGAGAAGGAGCAGTTCTCGATATGAAACCAAGAAGAGATGATATTTTTTTGATGACGCATCGAATGTTTACTGTGGAGTACCCTTCGTCTACTCTGATCTCTGCTTGCACAGTTCTAACAATGGACTTGAGTTGTAGCTAAGATATTATGCAGAGTAGAGAAGAATCTGGCGTATTTATAAGTGTACTATTATTACCATTACTACATTAATTTTGAATAGCATACCACCCCGAGCACTCTAACGCTAAGCCAAAGAGTTAGTTAGAGACCAAGCAAGAGACAAGAGTAAACTCTCTCTGCTGCTTTGAGCATGCTGAGTTGTTGAAAAAACTTTCATTATTTTTTTGGTTTAAAGTTAGCCAATGTTAGTGAAGTCGATATGATTTTAAAAACTGATAATAAATACGGGGACGATAATGTGATGTTGAAGAGTGCTCTGCAACGAGAGTCATTGACGAAAAAAGGGGCGACTTAACTGAATTTATGCAGATTTTTTTGTTCTTTATTTAAAATCAGGATGCAAACAAAGTGTCTTCATTCAGCCTTCGTTTACAAGACACGACGGCGAGAGGTACCCGTTGTCGTGATTACTATCATCTCTCTCGTTCTTGTCCGAGTATTATGATGCTGTTCTCACAGGAGGAGAAAAGACTGACGACGACATCAGCAACATCAATAACAAGCAAACATGCATGTAATCATAATCAAACTTCATCTTAAAAATTGGTCACTCGGCATCCCTACATTTTCATTGATTGCTCTTTCAAGAAATCATGAAAAATCTGGCAAATGCATCGAAACTCGCTGGTTTTATTATGTATGCACATAGGAGCGGAAACCGAACTGAATCATGCATAAATGCATAAGGAAGGACGTCGACGAAAGAAGACGCGCTACCCTTTGTATTAATTATGGTGGACGATCAAGAGGATTGAGGATCTGCACTGCTAATCCTAAATGTAAGCAAAATAGGAAAACCGCATTATGGGTAATGCTTTTTGTCGTAGACAGGAGGGTGAACAAAAAGCGGACAAAAATTTTATGACTAATAAATACAAGATAATATGAGGGATGCAAGCAATAAGATGCAACTTGCAGACAGTTTTTCAGATTGAGGCATGTTCCTCTTCAAAGGAGAAGAGCGCATTATTTATTATTGTTGTTATTGTTATTATATGATTCCTCTCATTCCTAATTCCTTCGTTCTACACAACTATTGTCCTTACCTTAATACTCTTTTTTCAGCGAGGTTTGTCAAGTAGAAGAAGGCACCTGCTTTATGTTTTCATCACCAAAGTCCATTTTATTGTACACTCACAACTCAACTTTCTACCTTTCCTCTTCATACATATATTTTTTTTCTAAAAGAGTTGAGCACTTTTCCTGTCCTACATCGTTTACTCATGTAGTGTCTGTTTGTAAATACGCATCATCAACATGATGATGATGATCATCAGACTCCCCCTTATTGAAAATCATGAAATGATTGGTCTTATCCATTTACTTATATGCATTCTTAAGACGTGGAGGACGGGACGGACACACATATTTAAGAACGTTTTAACTGTTCGGATGATTTGACTTTTTGAACTCAACTAGGTCGAATGTTACTTTGTATTTTCCGATTGAATCACGACTCAAGTGATCCACGTTACTCACGAAGCTGATTTATGGAGGAAGTATTCACATGAGAAACACAACGTTACTGTCTACCACGTGATTTTTTGACAACAACGTGTGGTATGCTAATAGTTGCTGCTGAGGAAACGAGAGAAAGGCTTTTTGCAACTTCACGATTTTTTCATCATCATAAAACAAAAAAAAGTGGATGTTTTTCAAAAATTGTGCATTGGAATGCATTCTTCTGACTACAGAGCGTCGTCAAGAATGCAGGATGCTGATGATGACTATGCTTTTACTACAATGCACTATTATTTGGGTAGTTCTAAATTGGGAAAATTGCCCGATTTCTCTAATATTCTTTGATTTAATCAGCCATTAAGAATGTGCGTGAAACTACATATGCTGGTATTTACCATTTTCAGGAATGCATACAAGTCAATAGAGCGATCTCAACCAGCAGATCCTTGAGTGTGCACTGAGGCTAAAGGCTCCTGTCCCCACTCGAAGCCTGTCCTCTTGAAATATCCTTAATTAAATTTCAGTCTTCAGTCAAGCAATATTATTGGCTTGCCCTCTGCCATTTGAGATCATTATTGAGGAATAAATGGAGGTGGACCACATATAAATTTAATAATGGATGCATTCAACGATACTGAGTGGAGGCTTTGTGTGTTGAACAAAAAACTGAAACAACGTTCATTGAGAAAAAGACAATCCATCTGCTGACTATGAAAATGTAACAATGAGGATTACGTGTTGTAAACTTTAAGATGAAAAGACGGCCTCCGAAAGGGGTTTAAAGAGACCAAATATGGCTATTATTATACTTTTACTTGATCAGCAACACACTCGGACACGGATGCACGAGAAATAATTGCTCCAAGGGTTCGTTTCTATGCCTGAAAACATACAAGAGGATTTGAAGCTCAAAGACCACACCGACGACGATGGACCCTTGATTCGATTTCACCCAAAAACGTGAGTGGAATGAGACGCCAAATATGCAACCTTGAAAAATTATAAGCTCCACTAGCACCACTTCGTCTGACAAATTATATGATGAAATAGATGGTCAGTGTCAGTAGTGGTGGTACATATCCTTAATCCGCAGCACAGCGCGGCGATCATTTATTGTCAATTTATGATAAGGTTTAAATAAGAGAGCAACGGTCATTCAGAATTAGCCACCGCAGAAATACGAAAGTAAGGAAAGTACTTATACCTATATGCAAAGCGAGATGTAATGCCAACAACTAACAACAAGGAAGTCTATTTGAACTACCTACCAGCAATAAATACGATGGCTAACTTTCAGTTCATTAATAACCACGATTTATCAATAAATATTAGCCAATTTTACTCCCATAATGCTGATTGTAGACAATTTTGTAAATTACAGGTGAATTTGTTGCATTGTAGGACGTTATGGCATGCTTATTTATTTGAACAATTAGGCGAACATGAGATCATGGGAGCACGACCGCTTATTATATTTTCGAATGGATCTTCAATACCTGTATTCTAAAATTAACGTTTTCGCATTTTTGAGGGAACCGTAAAAATAAAAGTGCCTTCTACTCGGAGTTTCACAACTAAACTGAGAAAGCCGCAACTTTGGAAATTAATTTGTTTTTTAAGCAATCGAAAAAATATGTAGGTCTGTGGTGCAAATAGGTACACAAAAATGCAACCAATTAAATGCAGGCCAGTAGATAAAATTTTAATGTGCAATTTTTTGTAGAAAGATGCAATGAGTAACTTTGTATTCACTAGCTCAAAAGCTGTAAAACTTCTAGTATTTATTACATTTTGATGATGACATTAGATTTTTAAAATAGTAATTAGTAGATCTCGTGAACTTTTGCAACCCGTTGAGGAAACCCAACTATCATTTCTACTTGCTATTCCAAATCCACGGTGATGGTGGCAAAAAATTTTCACAAACGTAGTTATAATGACTACTCATTAGACTACACGGGAAGTTTACCACCGCTATCACTGAATGCCAATATCGCCTTGCGTGGTAGACTAAATAGACATACATGACAAGTTTTTACTAAACTAAACGAATGTAGGTTTCTTGTAAAAAAGCAAAAAAAAATCTCTCTGAACGGCTCTCAGAGTAAACGATATAAAACAAATAAATATACGCTGAACACTGGGAAAATGACAAAGATTTCATGTGCAAATTTGTTGTTCACGAAACATTAACATATCAATAACTTTAGAAAACCCGAATGCTTCACTTTAATTAAAATCTTTGTGTTCTAATACTGACGCTGAGATGAAGACAAGAGATGCATGCATTGCATAATGAGAAGTTGGCCTGGCGGACTTAAAACCAAACAGAGGTTTTATTGACTTACGCCATAAACGCTTCCGGCGTAACTTTTACTTTCATCTGTACAGTTTCTCGCCAATATTTTCGACATTATTGATGACGTCGGTGTAGCCAGTCGATTGTGTTGTAGTAATGACGTGCTTTTTGTCTACCTGCCTTGCACAACACTTGCCTCAGTCAACCTATAGGTTCTTCCACATTTCAACATCATCATTAATCATCTTTTTGTTAAGTAGTGACGGTTGAATGAACTATTTTCTATTATAATCTCCTTATGTACTTCGTTTCAACCAAAAATTTCAAACAAAACCTAGTCAACATGACAAATGGACCTTCGCACGTTGTTGTTGGTGGGAGATGAGTATGTGTGGTCAGCAGAAGGAATACAAGTTTTCACAGAGGAAACGTGTGTGGCACAGAAACAATGCGCTGCAGGACACTCGTAAATGAAATCATGAGACTGTTGTTGTCAAAGAATGTTGTTGATGTTGACGATACGCTGGATGTGTACAAATAATTTTAATGATTCTAGAGGAGAAAATAAATAATCCCATAATGTTTCGCAACAACCTCTTAAATTACTTTATTATGCGCTTTCCTCCATATGATTGCAGTACCAAATTGAATGCTTGCAAGTTTAAAACTTATAGTTTGCTGCATCTAAGTAAGCGTGCAATGATATAATAGCATTTGTTTGAGAGACATCATAATCAGAGTGAAAAGGAAAAGCTCTGTTCTGCTCTATCTGCGATATCCGTTCAAAACTATTGTGACTTCTCAATGGAGGCAATAAAGATGTAGATAGTCGAATAGAGCAATTTCAAGAATTTACGTTAAATTTAAATCATCATGACAAGTAATATTCCTTATCGCCCGTGGCCGCGTAGTGAAATTTCAGGATTTTAGGAAATCACTTTAGATTTTGATTCGACTACATACTGCGACTGCGAGTGTAGGAACCCATTGATGCGTACATTCATTAATTTACTTGAATAGTTTAGTATCTATCTCAAGGCACAATGAATGGCAAAGCGAAAAGGTGCCCGTGCTAAGAGCCGGAATGTAGAAACGACAAATATGTATTTGCATTCACATTTTGATAAATTAAATGTATTGTTAATGGACTGTGCAAACAATATTTTATTTGACCAGGCATGTAGATAAACTATTGTGAAATGTTTAAATCAAGATTAGGTATTTAGTCGTGTGAACAGCAAATATAAATAATTTTTGTGTACGACAAATAATGAAACCTAACGGAGTAGTAAGTAGTTAGATTTTCTGGGCATGGTGTTTACACGATTGCATATTATTTTGTGAATCTTGAGAGAACGTATCATCACAGAAAGATGCATTAATGTAGGGATCCTTACCAGAAAAAAAACTTAATGAGCTGGTCGTGCAGCATTCCATCCATCTATGCCGGTGATAATGTCAACAAGGAAGGTACACTCGTTTTAAAAACTGTCATTTTGGGACTTTTATTATTTGTTGTTTGAAGTATGTTTCATTGTACTTACCTAGTCAAATATTATTAACTTCTACTTTGAATATTATTTCGATTGAAATCTTTAGTCAAAGAATTAACATCATTCAAGCAAACATTTTAAGAAGCTTACCTGCAAAATTAAGTGGCCACTACTAAAAACAGAATTTATAGGGCATTCATACGAACGAGCACTCATATTTGATGGGTTGTCGAAACTAATTTTTGACATATAAAATAGGTTTTTGTATGTTAGCTCATGTGTTGTGTTTCTAATGTTCTGAGCTCCATTAAATACGGAAATCGTGAAAAGCTTTCTATGATCTCACCACTGACAATTAATTCTCATAATTTAAGATAACAGATTCTGAAATTGCTCTGTGCAATGATGAAAGGAACGCCAAAGCTATTATAAATGTTTTCAGGCAATCAAAATTTTGGATGACATGTAAATCGTAAACGCACAATTCGGAAAATCACCTTCTTCTTATCTTTATTTTTTAATTCATTAAAAATTTCTGTTTGCTTTTTATTGTTACCTCTAGTCCTTATAGTTAGCTTTCTCCAAGTTGTGTAAAAATGAAGGTTACAAGTCTTTTGCGAATGCATTTTTCAGAAATGATTTTTGGCACTCCTATAACCCCGTTTTCATGCATGTCGCATTGACTATCTAATTTTTTAGCCTGTTGCACTAGAATACATTATGCTAAATTAGTACAACAGTGCAATTCGTGATCATCACATGAGTTTATTCGTGAAACCTGCTGCGAAGAATTATTTAAATTATGTAAATTGTGTAAACACTCGGTCTGTCGAATCTCTATTATTGTCGCATCGTATTTTTGTGCATATCTTTTATTGATCGAATTAGTTGGACAGGCATAGAATCTTTTTTTCTTCTGTGTACAATGTTCCGTAACAATTGGAAGAATTACTCTAATTGTAACAATTGAAGTTTCACCACTTTTTCCATCGTGGGAAAGGGCAAATGTACATAACTTGCTAATTCTAGGTTACTTTTTATTTTTACATTATTTTTGTATACCTACGTTATTATCTATATTAGTTATGATTTTATTTTAGCGCTGACTTTCAAAGGAAGAAATTAAACTATTCCTCTCATAAATCAGTTTTTTGCGCACTTTAGTTTCTAGTTGGATCTCTCTCTTTCTCTCTAGGATTAAATTGCTTTGGTGATCTTATGGTAACAATTTTGAGTTGATTGGCCCATGAATTGAAATTGAGTGCAACATAATTAGGAGATCCTCCACAAGTTTTTTTATGAATTACTTTACCATTTTTTACTTGAAGCTTGTTCGACACTGAACGGATATGTGTACAATATTCTTTAAATTTATGAACTTTATCTCGAATTCCGTTACGTAGGTTTTTATATTCAGTCGAATTAGTAGTAAAACCAGGAAAGTACTTAATAACTACACTATAGCGTTTGCTTGACAATCAAATGAGCGTAGTGATTTAGGCTTTGCCAATTTGTTTAAGCTATTAATGCCGTACCATCATTAAGATTTTAAAAAACCATTTCCAATTTCCTCTCTCGTTGAATTGAGGTATAGGAGGTATAAATCTTAATAGTGACCCGTTTTCAATAATACCAACAAGTATCTACAAGGCGGATGCGAAAGAAACCCTCTTTTTCATCGCCTCTCATAGGCAATAGAGAAAAACCAAGGACCCTTCGCAAGCCCTTCAAACGAAGGTATCCTGGCTACCAGATATATATTTAAGTGCATTAGTGGGGAGACAGGCAACTGGGCAAGCAAGGTGAAATCAATACAGCTAAAAATATCAATGCTTGCGCAATTGGAACCTGTTACACTTGCACTATCGATGTATAATAGATAGAGGAACCAAATTCATGTAGATGGTAGTATTTTAAAAAATAGACACAGGGTTGAGAGGAAAATCGAGAGAAACGTGAATAAAAAAAAATCGATCATGAACCGATAGCAAGTAGAGAGGACAGTTTCTGTGATGATGTGTAATTTGCCGTGATAGCTCATATCTTGTCTTATAATCTCATATCTGAAAAGATCATCATCACGACAGAGATAAAACTTACCAATCCAAGAGACCAATTTTTTGCTTGAAAAAAAAATTGATGATTTACAGGTTTTGTCTTGCATTTATGTATATAGTGCATGGGTAGGGTAAGGCAGCATAGCAGTGCATAATACAGGCATTTTTTTTATCAAGAAACTGATTTGTCATATTAGTCTAAGAGGTTGGTTTTGCTTTTGCTTACGATCTATCTTTAAGTATACAACTTGCTCAACAAGTTTATTCGATCAAGATACGCTAATTTTGCGAGCACTGTAATTTGAAGAAACGTCACTCTTCCTAATTTTGTTATGATACATGATAATACTAATTTTTTGCTTTCTCTGGATAAAAGCCAAGAATAAAAACTTTCCATCATATTCAATCAATCTATTGTATTGTAAGTTGGAAATTTGACTTACAATGTTCTTATTTTAACTGGAATTTTGGATATGTCAGATCGAAGCTTTGAATTGCAATAAAATTGTATGCATTAATAACTACGATTCCTTCTAATTTGAAAAAATGACTAACTGTTCTTTTCTGTCTCTCACTCAGACAATAAGATAAAGTCAATTCAATTAGTATTTAGTAAATTCTCATTGATTTTTGTCTGTCTCATGTCTGTTGTCTGAGTTTCACTGCATTAAAGTGCATTATTTTTGAGTCTTGAAATTTTGAGCAGGATATCTGTTTATTTGTGGCAGGGATTTCTAGGGGCCAAAACAAAACACGGATGTTAAATATTAAAATAAAAACCTTGAAATTTCGTTAGAGGACGGTAGGAAACATTTTAAGATAATCCTTAAATTGCTGTGTAAAAACAAACAAGGTGATTTGTAGCATCAACTCAAAAACAATAGATTATGTACTTGAATACTTGAAAACTGTGTACGGTAACAGTGTACTAATTTCCGTCACATTATTAGTTTTACAAGTTATATCTCAAATTGGCCATTGAAATGATTCTACAGCTTCTTGGAATAAAATAAGCTGATTTATGGCATGCTTTGCTACTTGTGAAAGTAACACTTGAAACGTACTTGATTGTGGTAAGAAGACATTACAACCAAATCATGATACTGTTCACGAAAGCTAGAAACACTACCGAGCTCATCTTTCTGTTGTGTCGAATAGGCACATGCACAACAACAAAAGTCTTTATATGTACCTGTCTGTGAAATAAATTAAGCATTACAAAGTTAAAGCTATGTATTTACAAAATAATTCACAGACCCAAACAAGAGACTAATTCTTAATCTGCGTTAAGATTAAGTTCATTCAGCATGTTTTCCCCCAAGACCTTGCAGTCTAGAATTAGTAGATTTCTTAGATAAGATACGGAAAAGGAGAAGTAAGGCAATCCTACAAACATTCGAAAGCTCTTTCCTTAACCCATGTTTGTTTTGAGGCATGCAAGAAATGGGCTGACGCTCAAGAGTCAAAAACTATAAAACTGGTCCAGACGTGTGGTTGAAGTGGTTGCAAAATGGTGTTAGTAGGAATCATTAAGTGCAAATCAAATTGTGTAATCTCATCCCAAGGGAAAAGTGCTACCCCACAGTAGCTTTTCCCGGGGGACTAACATTTAGTTTACTGCACATACTAGTTCACTGAAATACCTACCACAGTACTAGTAAAAGTTTACCAATCAGTACGCTTTCTCTGCGTTTTTCTGCTAGTAAGACTAAAGATTGTTTGTTTGACAAACGACTAACGAGTTTAGACTGTAAAAATAGAAAAACCGATTGCCTTTTATGTATACTGAAAAAATACTCATGTTTGATGATTTGTATGCACTAAAGTTTCTTAAATTTGATGACATAAACAACTTTATGACATGAAAATTTGTTTGCATTATTGTTCTGAATGCTCATATTGGGACGTTGATTTGACTGTAAATGCGGAGATTGAAAAGATAATTACGTATAATATAATAGATCTACTTATAGCATCAAGCATTAAATCCCCGTGAGTTCCTTTGGAGTTGTTTTGACGCAAGCATATTAGCGTATTATCTAGGAACTTAAAGCGTAAATAATAACCAGTTCAAACCACAGAATAAAACCGCAGATATGGGCCATTGCACTACATTTTACTGTCTAATCTAATCAACTTCATAAAACTAAATTACTTTCTTCTTACCCTTGGCCATCAATTACAACAATTATCGGCACTCATAATTTCATGCTGCTGTGGTGAACGTGAGATTGAAAACATCCGTCTGCACTCTCAAGGAACCTATGTGCTAATACGAGCACTGCGAAGCGCCCTTTGATTGGCGTGCGGAAGCGTGCAACTAATTTCATATTTTCGTTTCTAAGTGAAAACCTGTGTCTGAAAAAAATTGCATAAGTATTACCCTACCCTACAATCGCAATTATCAACTTTATTGCACAGTCGTCTTTTCCTCTAACCCACTTGTCTCGAGTAAATGCGTGGGCGTATACCTATGTAATCACTATCGACATGCTAGAGGTCTAAGCTGATGAAGGAAAAGTTGTAGCCTAATTTTATACGGGAAAATAGCTCTTTTTACGGTTATTGGCCAGATAATGGATGATGACGAACTAGTCATCCTTTAGTTGGCAAACATTTAAGCAATCTAAAATAGAACAATTAACAAGAACAAGAGCATATTATATACCTCCTCCTACCCTATTCACAAACAATAAGGGTCCTACTCCTACAACTAGTACTGTTTCTGCAGGGCTATTACTACCCCTTACACATTTGAAATCCTGTACTTTACACATTAATCCCCTACTTTATTACCATGATTATCAAGTAAATCAACATTTTACAATTTATATAACATACAAGGTACCTTTTTATTATGAAAGTGCGTGTGTGTGTACTTATTTCAGTGTTTTTTATAGTCCGCATGTGTAATAGCACATATCAGCATCACTTTATTTTTTTGCCTCGAATACCTACTGACTGAATTTTAGTTTAAAAAATAGTGCTAAGGTTGGCTAAATCAAGGTTTTAGCAAACATTAGTTGGCGTTCTTTACTAGAAGGAGGATTTATTCAGTGCAAGTGGTGTTCTTTGCAGTTGCATCAAGTATGCTGAGGCGTGCATACCTGAGCTTTTTCGTTTGTTTGTTGTTACGTGATTTAAGTAGAGTGGTATGGTGGCGAGAGGTTTGTTTTTCGGTGAGTTCCTCTTTTCAACAACAAAAAACACCAAAACAAATATAAACAACATTGAAATTTCTATTCTTTCTTCCATGCTTGTTTGCATTTTCTCGCTCACTCATAGAGATCGGTTATTAATGGTGTTGAAGGGTTTTCGTCGTTTTTTGAAAAGAAAACGCAATTCATGCCATTTAATATAAGATTGCCCCTTATTACCTTCATTTTATTGTAATTTTTGCTCTTATTATGCGGGGCTGATAGCTGTTTGTCATGAAACGGCGTTTTTTCAAATATCGATTTTGTCCATGAAGTGGTGTTCTTTGTGTGGCGCTTTTGCTGACATAATATATTATTATAATGTGTCTACTAACATAGCCTATTATTTTGTAGGCAGTTGTGTAATCTATCAGCTCAACCGGAATTGGTGAATATTGACAGTTTTGAGTGCTTCTAATTCAGTTTGCTATAGCATTTATTTTTTTTGTAATGCTTCTGTTTCCGGCTTTCTAGGATTTCCTTTGTATAATTTGTTGGTTCGAGATTGATGGGGGTGTTAAAATAATATACATTCGTTCACAAAGTGTAAGCCACTATACGCTGTGATATACTTATTTCCATTGTGGAGCCAGAAAAAGTGGTAAGGATTCAAGGATAGCAGGTATTTTAACATACATTTCTGCCAACGTGACCACTCATCTTTCTCTCTCGCTGTCCCATGAAGCTTGACAAGTGTCGTAACAGATAATACACACCGACTGCACCTTTGTTGTCACGATGTAGAGAGGATGAATCACTATACATTCTATGTGCATGCTTCAGATTAATTTTTTCCTATTTTTGTGATTTAAATATCTTTGATTTTGAAATGTGAGATAGAGAAGGTAAAGAAAGACACAGTGTGTGCGTGTAAGTAGTAGCCCACGACTTCATTGAAACATGAATCAAATTACATGCCAGCATCCATGCATCATTCAATTATATGCTGTTTTGAAAGGTGATACAATCTGTCGCTCATTTGACTGAGCATAAATCTCAACTGTTATTACGATCATACTAACCACATAAATTAATTGTCAGTTGTCAATGAGATGTACACGAGTGCTTATCATCATTTGTAAGAGCACGCAGGTATTTGAATTAAAAATAGACTACATAAAGTAGTTATTGCTAGAGTAAATGACGTTAAGTGGAAGATGGAAGAAAGAAAAACAACTTTTCGTTTGCCCGTTAGGTGGAATGGAAATTTTACTCGTTGTATACATATGATATCATGTTGATCATGTACCAGGTTGTCGTTTTCTCCACTAATGAGAATTTCATTTTTCCTTCCTTGTGCTCAATATCATGATAATTTTTCGAGTAGTGAACCCAATGAAAAAGTAGCGGAACGATAATGAGCTTCATAATAGTAAAATAAAATATCATTTTTATTATGAATAGGATTAGGCAACTGTGAATTGTGTGACTTACTATTACGATGTATGCATGTAGGTAAGATTCGTAAGAGTAGAGAACTTAATCATACCTTTGGTTATTTACCTCGTTTTTGCAAAAATGAAGAATAAAGATTTTCACAAAAGGTGTGTGCTCACGAGCTAGCTGATGGCCAGGGATAACTTTTCTTGTCACAATAAAATTTCATTTTTTGATAAATGCTTTTGAAAAGAAAAGTGTATGTTATGTCATGTCATATTGTACAAAGTTTTATGATTGACAATGAAGAGTCAATACGATGAAGGCGTATAAAGTATTTAAGAAACTTAAACATTGTTTTGTCGTGAACAATGGATTATAAGTTATAAGTTTTGGCATTTCCCTTCCTGGATTCGTAAAAGAGTCAAAAATGTAGTTAAGCAAATAGCACAAGTGTTGCTTGCGATAGAAGCAATGAAGTTTTTCAAATCTACTTCATAATGTTTGCACTTCAATCTCGCAGAACCAAACCATTACATCAGCGGCAAATTTTCCTTAATGATTCATCATTGCAATGACTTGACAATTCTGGATTTCTCTATCTATCTACCATCTGCTTATAATGAGTGCACATCTTTTGAGTGTAAATGACTAAGATTCCGGCAAAGACTACCTGAAATATTATACTATTGTTGCGGTTAGAGTATTTTTGTATGCATAACATTACCTATGTGTCGTCGGTGATTGAACTATTTGCTTTAATGGTGTGATGGCGTATCATTATAGCCTCTTTTACAATGCGTACGTGTCATTCTCAGATTTTGCGGTATCCAATTAGCATCACATATATATTTATAATCTCAGCATTTAAAGGATCAGGTTGTAGGCATCACTTACCATGTAGAAACGAGCAGCAATAATGCTACCACTGTTTCTGAAAATAAAAGTGCAATAACTTGCCCACAATTACGATTATGTCACATTGCATTGTTGGGATGTGTCGGGAAAACTGGGAGGAAGAGGAACTAACCGAGCAATTGATTTCCGGTAGAATGATTTTCCATGTCTCATTGGGTTTCTTACCACGTATCGCATTGGCAATGACTAAGGTGGGATTGCTCAAAATTTAGTGCTACAAATTCTACTTAATATTCATCTTGTATCATTTGAAATACAGGAATAGGGAAAGTTAGAGTGATACAATATGAGAGATATCTCAGTATGGGATCAAGGAAAATGAATGTGGGAATAAAGTAGATAATAACGAGATGCTGCCTACGGAGTGTTTTGTCACTTGTCAAAAAATGCTAAGTAATGAGCAGTTCTTACCGTTCGATATGTTCTCTGCTAAAACTTTGCATGCACTTCACGAATATTCCGAATTCAGACACTTATCCCTCTCGCAATGGCATTTGAAAGTGTACGATGCAAACTTATCATTGAAGCCTTTTTGTTTATGTACAAATACCAGTAATAATAAATGATTCACCGAACAACATTTGACAGGTTGTGAAGAATTTCGCCTAACCGTCGAGAATTCGACGGAGAAAATCTGGCAAAAGTAAGATGAAAACTTTTAGTCAATCTCTAAACTGCAAATACTAATCGTACCTATGTACTGCTTATTCTACGTCACTCTTGATTTTGACTCGAAAATGAATTAAATACTTTGCTTTCAGCATCTTTTTCATTCGTCGTGTACGATTTGACAGTTGAAAAGGGTGTATTACCTGGTGTGAACATGATACTACAGTTAAGTTACAAACAGCCCAGGTCTGCTGGGATGAAGCAGGTATTTTGTCAATCAACACGAACAACAACAAACACGTACCGATAAATATGTATGCGCATATCATTGTCATTACGTGTATAAAGCAGCCAGCCAGACAGAGTCTCTGTAAAGTATGGCTGTCACTTGCTGCTACCTTCCTGCCGTCGTCGTCGTCGATCGCCGTATGAATGAATACTCACACCATGCCAGAGATTCACGCAGTCATTGGAAATCTAAATTTGCATTCTCAGTAAATAATTGCCATGAACACAACACCAAACGTGCGTAAACAAGCCTGAATGACATTTTACATGTTTTTATTTGACAAGATCGCAATTTTGATCTTGAATCTTGAACAATGCATATCAACCAGGAGTAATACTCTTGCTGACTACTAACTGCTACTCTGATGCCAAGCTAGTAGAATTGCTACTTTTTTTCTTATTGGCATTCCCCACTCACGGTATTTTTGGCTGCATCTCGATTTCAGATTTGCAGCACCATGAACCACATACAATGTTGTGTAAATAGTTTGCATGTACATTTATTACTAATGCATGCATTTAATTTGCACATGTACGGTATTTATTTTTTTGAAAAAGTCAACCATATTCAGATTGCGAATATTACTCAGAAGTGTCTAGAGAGTGATGCTTTTTTCGAGATTGCAATTATCGTTTGCTTCCAATTCATTCAATGAGACGGCCGTTATGCTTTGTAAATTTGTGGGCATTAAACTAGCCGACACTATTCAAACAAACGGTACACGACGAGAGAGAAAAGTCATGCAATATAAAAAACACGATCAGTTTTCACATATTTTATTTAGATACCCTTTAGAGAATAATGCGATGCCAAGTTGAAGCTAACAATAGTACAACTAATTTGTACAAACTTCATGAAAATATGAATATCCGTGTACTTCAAAATCTGAAGCTTTTCATTGGCGGTTGTCCGCTGTCACTCTACTAAAACCTTTCAAAGCATGCACGTATAACGAATTTTGCATGCTTTTTAGCATGTTAAACACGTCGCGTGAGTGCAAAATAACTCCTTGTAATAGGCAAATAAATATTAAAAATGTAGAAAATATGTTAGAAAACTGAGGCAGATCAAATTTCCGAGTGAGAAAGCAAAATACATCCTATTGTAACCCCAGAGGAAGTAGCATAAGTCATCCAATAGATTTTAAGTGTTCGGTTCTTGTTTGTAAATTGAGCCTTGCTAGTTTTTTATGTAGATAAACTGAATTCAGTGCGAAAGTGGATTCAAGTTTATATTTTACACGACACGAACCTATTGAAATTTCCTCTGATTTTATGTAACAACCGCATAAAATGCCATACAGTAGCAAATAACTTCAATACTATGTATTTGCCTACTCTAACTGACTCCGATGATGAAGGCAACTTGGCAAAAACATTATGAGACCATTGATGAGAGATTCTTGACTTTACTTCTTTGGTACAACGTTTTGTAATGTTTAATCAACTATGACATTTTTAAGTGTAGTACCAACACGAAAGGCAGTGCAATAAATGTGCATAATAATACTTACATTATACCGCATTAATCATCATTCAACCATGCACTACTACTAGTTTACATTATGTTTCCTCTTTTTCGTGAGAAATTACTAAAGAGTGTATAGGCATGGGAAGTCGGAGAAGAGCAGTCAAGGAAAGTTAACCACCAGTTCAGCAGAGTGTCATTTAACGCGCTAAAAACTAACTACCTACACATATAAATAGTACCTAAAGGTAGTTAGATGAGCTGGTGGGTTCGCGGGTGGCTTGCAAATACCATGATGTTATGTACCAATATAAACTATGAGGATGATGAACGAACGCACATAATAGTCTCTTAACTGTCGATTTATGCGAGCAAATTTTTTTTCTTCGCTATGGCTAGCACTAATAGTCGCATTAGCCGGCGGCCATTGAAATCCCTGCGAACAGATAAATGGTTAAGTGCAAGGAACATGTGAAGGAAGACATGAAGACGAGGGAATGCTACGCTGACAATGAAAACTGCACAATTTCAACTTCCGCCCGAGAAGCTTTGAATATTAAGTGCAGTCAGAGTTCCTGAATGTTACAATATTATGATTTTGATCGTTTCTTGAACATAAACTGTTTTCAGTCACCTGGTGCCTCAGAATAGTGATGTTCGTAGCAAGTTGTGGCTCTCCTGTTTTATCTGAGAGATTAAAAGTGAAACAGAGGGACATTTAGATTAGAAAAAATGTCAATGGTGAAGTCAGCAAGAGAAAGAGAAAGACGAGTTTTGAGTTGTAATATTTCTCAATGGCACGCGAAATTTTCTATGACCAATAAATTTGTGACTTTTGACTTATTTTATTTTATTTGTATGATAATCACAGAAGGAAGCTTAAAGTGACATGAACGTCTTCATAAATTCAAGATGTGGGGGATCATCTTGAATAAAAATCGTGCAGCAGAGTGAACAACTCACTTACTTGAGCAACCACGACATGAGAAAAAATGTGTTTGAAAAGAACGAGTTTTGGTGACCCTTTGACAGTGCTACAGTTTGCTGCGAGACGTGCCTTCATCCTTTAGAAATCTACGGCAGTTACGCGTGATTTATGACAAGCGTAAAACTCTTATTTGGTCTACCACTCCAAACAACCGCATTTGACAATGTGGTTTTCTAAGAGTGTTCCTCAGCATCATGGCAGCTAACGCATCTCCCTGTGAATTGTTTTTAAGGTGAGTAATTGAAATGACTAGAGACGGTCGTTTTAATGTATTAATCAAACAAATCCACATATTTTGCACTTATCCTTGTAATAATTTGTACTATTTAGTGTGGGTTTTTTTCGGTGTCTAAAATACTAAAACATGGCATCACTTGCGACCACATCTCTTGTATATATGAATGGTTAGAATAATTTATATGATACCTTGTGTGTTTAATAAAAGCAAATAGTTATAGCTGCTATATGTCTGCTTGTTGGCAGCAACTAAAGCAATAGGTCAAACTGTTTCTTGTCCCAAAAATTGGTCACTCTGATAGGCGCTGCTATACATACCATTTTATTCTCAGGTCAATTGATCAATGATTCCAGTGCATTAGCTGTGATGTTTTATATCAGCTAACTGTTCAAGTGTAATATTATCAGCGTGTAGTGCAAAGTAACATGAAGAAAATGACCATGTGACTATTGGATTATCTCATCTCATCCCTATCATCATCCTCACATGTTTTTTAGGTATTTTGAAATCAACTACGGTAAAGTGCTATCTTGCTTTCATGAGGAACATGTGCTTAGGTATCTTGTTTGCAAAGACGCCTTCCTTGTTGCCACCAATGTGTGCGTCATGCTTGCCTTATTTCATCTGTTCTGACTAACCTAAATATTCCAAAATACCCACACAAAGGTATACGTACGTACTTAATTTTTTTCTCACTTTGAGTTGCTAAATAGATAAGAACCTGCTTTGTTACATAGAAAAAATCCTGATAAATACAAGTTATACTTTAGACGCCAGACGGAATTCAAATGCTCATATAAGCCAGCCGCTTTTGAAGATTTACTAAGACAGAACACAAAAGTACACTTCTTTTCCTCGATAAAATCTCCTCAGATCATTGTCTGCTTTTACTCATGTGCAATACATAATGTGCAATATGGCAGTCGAGTGTTTTCTTCGTCTTTCACAAAGGAATGAGCTCTGTTTTATGTGGATGGTGCAATTCAAAATTGTTGAGTATCTATCTACACAGTTACTACATTCTCGCAAAATAAGATGATTGCTCGTCATGATTGGATTATTAATGCATCTTACAGAGTTGCATAAATTAGGATAAAATACTGCACAGATTCAGCTTATGCCTATTCGCAGAATGTGAGGAAAGGATAATAATAATATATTATGGCTTATATAGAAATGTCCATCATCCATATTAGAATATCTATAATGAAAACACAAAGAATTGCAAGTTTTTAAAGCGGGTCTAGTGAAACAGTGGAAGGAAATTCTAGAAGGAAAAATTTGTGATATTAAAAAATCTTCAGAACAGCATAATAAAAAAAACATGCATGAAGGGCACATGTAAGAATGATTTAGTTTTATGTAAAAAGACAGTGTTCAAAAAGCCAACTCTAGAAACACTACAATGTAAAATAAGGACTGACAGACAATACAAACACAACAATGACTTTCACGCTTCAGTCCTTTAGTCATTAAGTGCTTACTACACAGAGCATAGTCTTCATCAGAAGTTGGTGCTACAATTTTCATTTTTATCAGATTATAAGCAAACAAGTCAGATGAGGAATAGAACAAACACTACTGACCGAGATGGTCTTGCAATATGTTGCATTTTGCATGCAACTGCATTGCCTATGTAAATCACATAACCTTTTTATAAAATGCCTTGATAAATTTAGATCACTATTAAGATAATCTATTGAATAACAACACATGTTAACATGATTTTCTGCTTAAAATGTAAATGATTCCATTTTTTTTCGTAAAGCCAAAGAGAATAAATTTTAAATCGTAGCGGTAAAAGTAGTAATAGGCCGTATATAAATAATATACGTGTAAATGCAAAGTGGTAAATGTGACCTTGATTTTGCCATCAAAGACTTGATAAATGATTGTGTTTCTCACAATGCACCAAGAGAACGTTATGTCATATTCGCTAAATGCTACTGCTATTACATCGGTTAGACGAGAGAGCAAAATGTATAATCTTCAGACGGAAATCACAAACAACGGGCATTAATATCAGCTATTATTATGCGTCAAACATGCCATTAGGAGATTTCAAAAGATAGTGCTAATATTACGCGTTGCAATGAGCAATTTACAAAATGAAATGAAAACTATGTATGCATATATGCATACCTACACCAAAATAACATGGTGAAACATTCATCATGCATAATATTTAATGGTAAGGGATCTCTCAACGTCAGTACTACATTATAGTGATTTGTTAAGCAGCAAGGAGTACTTTGCTATCATAGCGATAATCATATAATCATGTTCATCAGGAGCGTTTAAATGGAGGAGCTCTTCTCGTCCAAAAACAAGTGAGCACGTTCTTATTGCCTTGTTAATACACAATAATGTCTTGTGCAGTGGAAGCGTAGTTAAATATGGTGATGGCTTTGCATGATAATATTTACGCACACACAAAGTCGGCACATCATTATTATATTTTCTCTTCCCTCTCATGCAACCAGAGTAACTGTATCGTGAATTTTCCGGTTTTCTGCTCTTAATTACTAGCATTGCAAGTTATTGTAGACAAAAGAGTGTTCAGGTGTATATACTAATGCGGTTCAGAAGAGCAGGAGATGGAAGGTAGGAAGAAGAATTATAAGCTTTGATGATTATGAGATGGTGATCATCAGTAAGCAGAGAGCAGCAAGGAGGAGCAGCTCAACCGGCAGCTCTTGCAGTAGCTTCAAACATTTTGCATATTGCACAAGTTATTGAAGAAATGACTTTTTATGTATGTGAAACATGTAGTTGATCGTTTTATGGCATTTAGCAAGTCATATATCTCACGCGTAGTCAGTAAAACCCAACTTGTCCTATTTTATTTTTGAAGAGAACATTTTGAAACAACAGCGAAAACTGCTTAGTAGCGTTGGATATAATAGCAGTAATGATGATGCTATCAGCATTCATTAAATATCCACAATTGTCAATAAAAGTCACTTGTTAGTGGAGCCACCCACCGAGAGCTATACACTTTGTGAATGCATTGTGTGAGATTAATGAGTTTGCGAGTACATTCTTCTAGCACCTGTGCTGGTGTTTGTTTGGAATGTAAAGTAGTAAGAAGTATTTCACCGATTTGCCTGATGATACGAAAATAGACACAATGAGGAGAAAGAAACAGCTTATTATTGTGTAAAATGCATCATCATTCGGAGAAAAAATGTGCTGCAAATTAGTAGGAAAGAAATGATGTGCGTATAGTCATGCTGTCATGTTATTCCCTTTTCATGTTTTCACATTTTTTCGACCATTTTGATTACGCATACAAGCCATTGTTCTCATCAAAGCATGCTGAGTTTACTACAATTAATAGACTACAATTATGATTTGACTATGATGTGATGACATTCAGCGTTACTTACATAATGCAAACATAAATTCATCACGTTTAAAAGCATCATAATTTTTTAAATTCTGACTAAACATATTTTTATCTGCCTACTGACTTTGATAGCGAATAGTACTCATAACACGCATTGGAGTTTATTGTCCTCATTATAATGCTTATTTAATACCTAGTAATCATATTGCTGTTTACAGGCTATTTTTTGACTTGCTCGGTCCGTTCTTGGTTATGAATCCGGTATCGGCTATTTTTTCTTCTTTTTGAATGGTAATAAAAAGCTTTACGGTTTACCTGCTCTGTATTTTTGATGTCTTAGCTAAATTGGATGAGTCAGCAGGTGTGAGAGGTCAGGGGAATAGGACAGAACATGCACACACACTAGTAGCATTTATTTATATGCACACAATATGCATACATTAACGATTGGAACGATTTTGTATTTATATGAGGAACAACTGAACGATAAAAAATCTGATTTTTTTTATCGTACGCTGATTTACTTATGAAGTATCAGCGCCAAGCTGAGGTTTATTTAGATAATGTACTGTAATAAATTATGTTTATATTTGATTATAAAAAGTTGTTTTATGGTAAGCAAACAAAGCAACTAACGAACAAACAAATGCCACTGGCTATACGCATTGTAATTACTTTTATGCTAAATATAATTTATGATGCTTTCAAATATTTTGGCTCTCTAAAAGTGGATCTAAAAATTCAAGAACAACATAATATTTAAATACTTATCTTGAGCCACATAGCTTGCATGACCTAACATTAGTATTATTGTCTTGTTTATGGCCACATTCCAAAATTAGTCTTTTTGAATATATTAATTGTAAAAACTTTAAGAGCTTCGATTTACTACTACGCAAAAATATCATGAATGCCAGGGTTTATAAAGAAAATACGTGTAACTTGTAATCTTAATTGATTGATGCAGGCTTGCTTACAGTCGTTTAGTTTCATTTTAAGAAAGGTTGAACATGAGGCACATTAGTTGGTTTTGTCATGTTTGTCCGTTTTCATGGTATGAGATTTCATTGTTAAGCATTTCGTCTGCTACTATTTTTGGCAGTATATATAATAGTTCAGAATGCTATGCCTTCAGTATTTAACTTTAAAAAGTCCCTTTAGTCTCAGATACTTTCAGGTATCGTACTGAACTCTTTCAGAATCATGAATATTTTAGCTTAGATTTTCCTTTGTGTTTACTGCTTCACGTACTTTTCTTCTATTGTGAAGCAATCAACTATGGCAGAGTGTTCTGGAAGAAACAAGGATATGCAGGTGGTTGAGAACATAAAATATTTCGCATAGATATATGATTGTGATTGTAATGCTATTTGACTACTACAGTGGAGAGATGCAGGTAGTACAACTATAACTGTAACTGCGGCCAAGTTTTTTTTGCTGGTTTTATCTGTACCGTACTTACAAAGCGCAAAATAAGAACTTTTTGTACAGTCACGAAGAAGCTGCACAATGACTGACGCAGAGTGTCAATTATCAGATAATTAATCTCACGCTTTATTTTTAATTGGCATTTTCCCGAGCATTAAATATACATCAATACATATATTTTTCAGCAATGTATTCACATACAGACAACGTCTTACAAAAGCCTTTTATCTGTGTATCTGGTACTTTTACATTGTCTTTGTATCACACCCATCATCATCACTAATTCAGCACTTTCTCCTCGTCAACGTCAATTGTGCTAGACTTGGGGATCTCTGGAAGGAAGAGAAATGTCTTGTCTGAAAAGGGCTTTGCAGAGTCAGCGTACATAATAAGATAAACTAGAATCCTCAGTCATGTTTGTCTATCTTTTAATCCAGAACACAATACCCGAAATGAGACGTGTGTGTTTATGTTACACGAGGAAAGAAAAACGAAAATTGGAAAAAGAAAAATGCCTTTCTGTTAGATATTCTTGTAATTTTGCCAGCATTTCATTGTTTCGTTACAGCGTCAAGTGGCACAACTTGTTTCTCGACACCGTACAAATAATGCGTTTTCACAAAATCCCTCGTCGAAGGAGATAGTATAGTTTACTACGTAGTGTAAAGTTTGCACAAGTTGTCATGAAAAGGCTTTTCTTTTCTATTACCACTGCCATTGGTGTTGGATTTGCTAAATGTGTTAAGGTGACCCACCACCTTCCGCCATCCTATTACCAGCCAGTCAAAAGAGAAGCCTTCAGGTAGTCGCATTCCTTATTAGGATGGAACAGCATCTCTTTCATTTCTCTTTCTTTTCATGTCATACAATATTAACTGAATAGAAGAGGAAAGCAATCACCGATTCAATCTACTTTCTCTGCCGTTGCGGCAGCTATTCCGTTGTGCTCGTAACATCAACCCCACATCACATACTTCCACTAATTTACTGAGAAAGAGATATTGCTGTTTTGTAAAAGTTGTATAAGAAGTGAATGCATGCTCCAGTTGTCTTTCTATACGCATAATCCTCATCATATCTGGTCGAGTATTTTCCACCGCAAGTGTGAATCATCGACAAGAGCAATGAACCATGGAACACTTGCTCAAAATATTATTATTATACCATTTCGGAAATGAACCAATGTAAATATGTAACGTTATGAAAAGCATTATGCAATAAAATAAATTGTCATCATTCAATAAGCTTCCACTTTGGCTAACTGTGATTAAATTTTTATTCTTAATATCATTTACGTCCTCTCCATAAGGAGCTTGAATTCATTTGATTTTTTAGACGGTCGCCCATGTGCACGTCACCCAGCAGGCAAGCTTGTACCTACATTTATCTTACTTTCCTGTTGTCTCTACATACTCCCATGAATGAGGATACGTATTTTACGTCTTCCCTCTTTCTACCGAGAGATTGAATAGAGTTGAGAGTTGACTTAAGTGTGTATGTGCCATTGACAAATGCAGTCGTCCTCTTCCATTAGGTTCTGTCATGTCCGCATACAATGTACGAGAAGGGACTTACACTTTATACACAATAATAGTCATGCACGTCATGTTTCTCACATACAAGTAGAACTCCAGCTTTTACAATTTTCTCTCTCCTTTTCTCTCCCTCCCTCGTCCACTCTCCACACTTACTTAAGCTCCCTTCATTTTCCAGTTTCATTTCATTCACACACACAAATGCATACATACATCCAATCCACTAATAATACGTTCTTACTTCCAACCTACAATAATAATACGTACATACACAGAGATACGCACAGTCTTACATCTTATCGCTCCTCTGCCACTAGCTGTTGGCCATGTAATATGCATGCATGCTTTCTAACAAGATTTCACCTCATTCCTTCTTCTTTCCCTTACACTTACCCTTTCCTACTCGCTCGCTCGCTTACATTTCTCCTGCCATCAGTGATACTCTGCTACCGATATTATTCGCTACAACTACTACTACTACTTCTGTTGTACCATCTCATGCTTTCTATTTTCCCCTCTTATATTCCATCTCATCACGGGACTTGTTTTCCCCAATTCCCTTCCATTATTATTAATGTTGTGTGTGGTGGTAGTATAGTTTGCTGGAGAGGCAGTAGCAATACCACCGACACCACCACCACACTGATCCGTTCCTCTATGCTGTACATACATTATGCACGTATTAAACAGTGTTTTTGCTTTCCTCTCTGGAGGAAAACTCGGAAAATGTAAACACTACGTCTTTCATTTTCCTCCATCCTTTTTTCTTCCTCATCATCGGCAGAGATCTGAGTAGAGAGAGGGAGAGAGGAACGGAGCGGAGGACGAACGAGAGCATTGCGAAAAAAACATTGTAGTGTTGTTCTCACACACATTCAAGTGCACAGTTAGGAAAGGAACTTGTAGTTGAAGTGTGAGGAAAAACCTCGACTGCCGTGCATGGTTGTGTATGATTGGTATTCAGGGAGAAAACTGATACTTATCAAATTGCCATTCTTCTGGTTTTTACTCGTTTCTCCTGCAATTGTTTTTCTGGTAGTCGCATTCTTTCCCTTACTCCGTTAGTTTGTGATGCAACTAGTCATGGGAATAATGTGAGTAAAAGGTTTTCCTCAGTTTTGCTCACTTTTTTTTCATGAAAAGGAAACAGATGAAAAAACTGGAAGGGAAACCAAACAGAAAGTGCAAAGTACATTGTTGCAAAAAAGATTTGTTAAAAAACTATAAAATCAAGAATTTCAAACGTAACAATAACAAAAGGGTAACGGAATATATGTTTCTGTGATTAGAAGTTTAGTACGTCTAACTTGAAGTGTACAAATGGAAATATATAGCAAGTAGTAGCACGCATACCTCACTTATTTCATTGATTGATACAACTCTTCCTGAGAACATAGAGCTCATGAGCTTCCACTTTTGAAATTAAACGTTCAGTGCTGTCAGAACGCCAACACATTGCGTAGCGGAAGTCGGGGTAAGTATTGTCTTTGTTAAATCTGTGCAATTTTCATCTTTTATGGAAAATTAGCGTGCCTCTGCCACAACAGTTTAACTTCCATAATGTACGTATAAAACTTGGCGATATTTTTGCATAAAAATGCATAAATCGATGCATCATATTAGCAAAATTTTTAAAGACAAACTTATCAACGTACAACGTTTTCCGTATTTCAGAACGAAAGCTTAACAGGTATTATTTGTAGAGTTACACATTAGACGGATCGGTCACAGTTGTGATATGTTAAATTAACAGTGTGCTTTTATCGAGCAAACATTAAATATTGAACCATACGGAATATATTATTCAAATAACATTGACCATATTATGTATGGCATAAAAATACATTCTTTGAACCCCATTTTATCGATGCAGCATTTTTATAACATTTAATTTAATCAATGTTGAATAAAAACACGGCTGGATTATTTCGAATTTTATATACTGTAACTAACTGCACGATTAACTCATAATTAGAAAAATAGAGATTAAACGTTTCATATTAATGCATTTTACAGAAATGTTTTCAAAGGTTTGGTATTTGTTACAACTCCCGATCTTACAAAAAAAGTCATTAGTAATTTTCCATAATATTTATATTGCATTTCTAAAATCAGTGCCTTTCTCTCATACTCACTGCTTGTTTCATTTTTTTAAAAATGACATTGTAAATATGTCCACAAATTCTGCACACTTTTATTTTTGCAATAATTCTGTAGCATAGGGTCTGGCGTTAGATTTAAAAAAAGAGAAAGCAATGGGATCGTCTTGTTTCGCAATACTGCCTTCCTAATTTACAAAAACATAACATAAACATAGCGCAATAGTTACAGTTGTATGCTACTGAGCAATCTGTTATTAAATAAAGGATTATCCTTGTTTTTCTATTAATTACGCTCCCGTAGATTGATAGAAATTAATGAAATGTTGTAGGTATTTATTAATCACATAGCTGATGGGTTTAGCTGTTTGGAATACTTGAATTGTCACAATTTACGCTGAAATCGACCGTTTGACCTTGTGTTTATGCCCCGGCGTGCTACCATACGGCTCGTTATTGTCGTTATGCCGATGATCCTGTTAAAGTTGAGCTTATGTAAGCTGTTATGGTATTCGTATAAAACTGGAACATTGTTCCATTAACTGCTTAACGGGTTTTACCAAAGCCATATAAATAAGCAATCAGCAATGGAATTGTGTATGTTAAAGATCAAATTATGAATTAGTTAACCCCATCGTTTTAGGCATGAAGTCTCGCCCTCTTGGTGATTGCAACACACAAAAAACTATCGAGTCCAAATGTCGGCACATTTATTTATTTATAGAATTTTATTAGTGCAAATTGCCTTCTAATTTTTACGACTGTTGGTGAGGCAGCATATTTGTATATTAACGACCAATTTCATGGTGTTTTCATCATAAAAAAATCCCCATCATATTAAAACAAAACTGATATTACGCTTCTAGATAAATGTTTGCCATTCCTGATGCTATTACGCCCGGTTACATATGGTTACCCTATGCAGCATTCAAATAGCTCATCAATATTAACGATTTTTTTCTCTTATTTTTTTGCAGAAACTATGCGTTTTGCGTGGGAAGACTCCATATCTTGGAATTTTCACTCGAATGAGACCATACGGGCATCATCCTATTCCTTTCACGCACAACGGCATACCCACAGAGCTCATTTCAACCAATCGTCGAATATAACCAGGTCGGGATCTTATTAAAAATTGAGACAGGTGTGCCGACAAACTCGTATGTTTGTCGACCTAGTACTTAATTTAATTACATTTCGTCCTCCTACTGATAAATATTCAAAATCATACTTTGCCAGAACGATGAGATAACAAAATAGAACGCAGAGAAAGCACAGCACAATCCTTTTCACGAGCTTCGTTTTTGTTACTTTGTAATTGCAAACTTCAACCGTACAAGTGAAAGTAAAGAAAGAGCGGATTCCTTCATAAATAAATGCAAGCATAAATGATCAGTAATGCTTCGAAAACTTCGTAGACTGCGAGTGCCAGTCTGCTTTTACACATGCTGCTCCCTCTTTGCCATTCTCCTTTTTGTTAGCTTCAATGAAGATGTAAAGAATCTCATCCAGCAAAACAATCATAATCGCGGCAATCCCAGCGGGTCCCAAAACCTCCCACCGTCTTTCTCTTCATTTTCTTTGTTGACATCGAATAAGAACTCGGCCAGCGCTAATGGTAACGCGCGTCCTTTGATCTCTTCAATTTCTTCTGGGTCGACGTCAGAGAATGGAGACTCGAGAGCACATCATGGTCAGCAGCAGCCCGAACCCCTGCAATGGCAGCAGCCAGAGCAACAATCTCAGAAAAAGTCTGCGATACTACCAGTAGAACCGTACCTTACTGAAAAGCAAAAGGATGGTGTTCCTGACGACGACGATGCCATCCAACAGTACATCAATGACAACTTTGTTGGTCATCGAGGGCAACCGAGAGACTCGGAGCAGAAGCGTACTACTCCAAAGGAACAAGAAACCACAATTGTGATCAGTAATCTAGTGAAGTTAGCACAACAGGCCAGTAATAACCCTAACACATTTAACAATATTAACAGTTTGACTGGTGATGCGATAAATGCATTCGCTGGCGACAACAATGAGCTCTCTCAAATGGACGGTCAAAGCACGACAGCAGACACCGATCTGCTGTACCCGGGCGGAGACGCCAATAGTCAAATACGGAAGAGGGAACGACAATGGTTTATGACTGGAGGAGATTACTTTCCCACTCCTCCTGGAGGACTGGCTTCCATCTTCTATCCATCAGCTTCCTGGTTGGCCTCCAAGCCCTCTAATGTTGACTATGCAAATCTCTGGTATGACAGCAGCATTGGGAGTGATCGAGTCATTGAGCAGCTAATGTTTGCTATCGACGACCCCATCAACTATGCAAACATCTCGTGGGGATTCGAAGGCCCTACTGCGACAACGGTAAAGCCCTCTGCTCAAATGTTGACTCAGGAACCTGATAAGCAGGGCATTCATGAGAGTACTAACAACAAAGAGGATAATATCCGCGAAGCCAGCCGTGGCTTGAACTCTGCCAAAAATGATGCAGCTCACTCGAACAAGCTTGCGTTAGCAAGTTCATCACGACACAAGGATCATGCTAATTCAAATAATATGTTACTTTTACCTTCATCCACTTATGGTCGTTATAATGGGATCATGCCAGTCGCCAGCGGCATGTCATCTTCAAGAGATCCAAGACTGGGAAAAATTAAGACTATCCTCTTATACTATGGGCTTGGAATGAGCTGGGGCTCTCATATTACAAATGGACGGCAAGTTTTCCTCCAACAAAAGTGCCCCGTCAATGCATGTCGTCTCACAGGAAATCGAGCTCAGCTAAGTAAGGCAGATATTGTAGTGTTTAAAGATGTTTTCATGCATCCTAAAATTAAGCGACCTCCCGGACAATTATGGGTTATGTACATGCTCGAGTGTCCACTAAATACGCAAAATTTTCTCGAGAAAAACGCTTTTAATCTTACTGCCACATACCGGCATGATTCGGATATTGTCACACCATACGAAAAATGGGTCTATTTTGATGATACTGTGCGCAGCTTACCACAAGGTGGGTTTATTTTTGGAGAACAAATAAAGCATAGCTGCATGGCTAACAAAAAACACAAATATTTGCACATTAGCAATTTCATGTGACTGATTACACAAAATTTTATTTCCTTATAGCTATCAATTATGCAGAGGGTAAAACTAAGAAAGTAGCTTGGTTCGTCTCCAACTGCGTCGCTAAAAACAATCGGTTGGAGTACGCAAGAGAACTCGCAAAGTACATTGAAGTTGATATCTATGGTGCCTGCGGAAGTCACACTTGCTCTCGTGCAAATGCGAAGCAATGCTTTGAGATGCTCTCGAAGAACTACAAGTTCTATTTGGCATTTGAGAATTCCAACTGCAGAGATTACGTTTCAGAGAAATTTTTTGTTAATGGACTGGGGTAAGTAACGAGATTATTGTGACCTTTAAAATAGCATGCATGAATGCGTAGAGTCATGTCATTATACTCTTTTTAGCAAAAGAAATTATATTCTTTCATTATTATTATTATTATACTTGATTATACTGTCGTTGTATGTCATTCTTTGACTGATAAAAATCCCCGCCCTAAAAACTTGCACCAAAAATCCTTCTTTTTTTCCGTTTCTTGGCTGTCATTTGATTTGAAGGGCTTTTAAAATGTTTTGAAAACAAGAAAGCGCACACGTTCAGTGGCAGTAATGATGGTCCTTTCATTTATAAAAAAAAGTATATTCATCTTTACATCTTTAATTAGTTTTTTGAAGCGTAATCTACAGTGGTTTTGATTGTTTAATTTGCAGTTTGTGATCAAAATAATTTTTCATGAGGGCAAGAATAATGAGGTGTTATAATATGTTTTATTTTTTTAGCAACAATGTTCTACCTATAGTCATGGGTGCGCATCCTGATGATTACAAACGCGTCGCACCTGACAGGTCGTACATTCACGTGGACGACTTCTCCTCGCCCAAGGAGTTGGCCCAATATCTTCATGAGTTGGATACAAACGATGACTTGTACAATGAGTATTTTAAGTGGAAAGGAACCGGGGAGTTCATCAATACTCACTTCTTTTGTCGACTCTGTGCCATGGCACACTACACAGCACGCTCTCCGAGAAAACCATCCTACTATGAAGACTTCAACCGTTGGTGGAGAGGTCCCAATATCTGCACTCGGCAGTCGTGGAGATCAACGCCAGACATTTTCGCCCCAGAAAATTACGAGTCAGTCATATCCCACAGTCAACATTAAGTTAATACAGGTTTTGGGTATGAAAATATATGAGTGAATTACTTTATTCATAGGCGAGTCAATGTACTTATTAAGATTATTACTATGATTTTACGATGATGATGAATGAACTGCCCTTTGAAACTGAGTTCTCTAGACTAGATTATTGACAAACTGACGACAAAGAATCACAAGGGACAGGATTAATACTGTGAAATTATACTTAAAATAAGCATTTTTATTACTGCATTTTTAGTTGTATTCTTGATTGTACAAATTAAGCGAGCCCGATTTTGTATTTATGTATTTTACTTGAACAACTGCCGGTCCGCACCTAAAGAATATATATATTGAATATTATTATTATTGTATCTTCATATATTTCGTACTATTTCTCAGCACGAGTGGTCATTAATTTTTACTTTATATATCTATTAAGCTAATCAGAAAATATCGCAACAGTTACTACCAAGATAATTTTTTGGTGGAGCTCATGTCATAACACGGTATATAAATTACTTACGAAAATTCTAGAAACAAGAAATTATAAGTGGTTGTTGTCATAACAAATTATTGTATTCTTTTTATTGGACGAAACTCTTTTCTATACAATTTTAATCTACTTGTCTAATAACTTAAAGCTTTTTCCTTTGTGCGTCTGACACTCTGTACTATGGATTTCATGTCTGAGACTTTGCACCGGATGGATTCAAGTGTATTTGCTTGCACATTATTTTTTATAGTTCGTGCAAATATTACTGAGTCACGTATGTATTGTTCAAATATATTTTGCATAGAAAAAACATAACCTGCTCTACGAAAAAAAAGCTTACACTTGGGTTATCTGTGTGTCTCTCTCTCACTTTTGTGTTTGGAATGCTGTTCAATGCATGATTTCCAGGATTTTCTCGTTTCCATTTGCAATTGTAATATAGAAACTGTAATTGTGAACATTTGCTATAACGTAGCACTAACTATGTTACTAAATAATATTGTACTACTCAACTTGAATTAGCTACTACTGGCACATAACATGTAATCCAGCTTCTCTGTTTTCGTCCAACTTTACCGTGCACTCTCTAGTTCACTAAAATTGCGACTGTTATCAGGTAGATGTGATTTCAACGGAAACAGTTCAACAAATGCAATCGTGCTAGACTAAACAAAACAATTGATTACAAAAATGTAAAACATATAAATTTTCCACCAAGTTAACAGAGTATATCTTAAAACCTGTATATAATATAAATAATAACGAATACTTACGTGCGATTGCATCCAATGAGTAAAAAAAAGGAGTTTTATCGTTTTGTGATTACTAGTCAGTGTCTACTTACTACAACATAGGTAATCTTAGAAATAATATATGTATTAATATGTGATTAGTCCTTTTGTATTCGTTGAATTCATTTTATCATAAAAAAAAGTATTAATAGGTAACTGATAATCTTAGAAAGATAGTACGAATACAAAATATATTTATGGACGTTTCTCCATGAATAATTGGCACACTTCTACAATGGCATTGTTGGTTGTTGATTAATTATTGTTAAATGAATTGTACAGTCATCATACTATATAATATCTCTTAATGTCTTATGTCACCAATAAGTCATGTAACGCATTATACATACTCATGTAATATTAATGAACATGTTTGCTTTGTGCAAGCATGTTAAGATGATCTACTATTATGTTGAACATTTTAAGATATGATAATAATTTATAAGTGTGTTACCTGCAATGTTGGAGCGTATACTCAATGCATTAAGATCAAAAATACGTGGAAGTACAATGAATTGTAAGCGGCAATAGCTTAGTGCGTTACAATTTCATTCAGCTTGTCTACACCGGAAAAGGTACTGACTACAAAAATTAAATATTCTAAATATTATAGCTAGTCTTCGAAATAATATGCGTAGACAGTGAATATCATGATGAGAAGGATTAAGTTACATGAACGCAATTTGGCTGATTTTGTTTGTTGTTATTGTCAGTTGTAGTGTGATATTAAATAACGTTTTTAAAAACGACAGAGATCGCAACCATGAAAGTAAACAAAAAGGCTACTCATCTTACATTTTTATTACATTTAACAGTTTATTATGATGACTTGTTAACATTTTTATGAGATTGTTAATCTTTGTTTGTGTCGATATGAATTGCAAAATGTGAAATAAATGAGGTGATCATATTTTTTGTGCATCACATTTGATGAAAACCGTATGCTGTTTTAACTGGCTTAAGTGATTTCTTCTTCTTTGAAATACCACTGGATTTAAATGACAAAAATAGATTTATTTAGTAGTAGAGATTTTCGAAATTCAGATCATTGGATATTAGTCTCCATTACTTCATCAATAATCCACAACAACGTATTAGCATTTTTTCATATTGTCATTTAGAAAAAACATACTATTCAATATTTAAGCATATTTCATATAACTTAATCACGTTGAGTACCAGATGAGCAAATGCAAATAAAGATTAAATAGTTACCTATACGAATAAACTTGACATGCTAGCGGTAAGTCATTTGGTAAAAAATAATGGAGCTAATTTAGGATTAGGTAATTTCAATACTTGTAAAATGGAAATGTACGTTCAAATTCCATATTATTGTCTTGCATGATTAGGTTGGAAGAGCTCAGGTAAGTATCGTTTTGGCTAATGAATCCTACAGATTGTGTTCTTTAAGCTCGACAACGATTGGCTCTTTGACTACCAGTAACCATTCATAGCGAAGATCAAGGTCTTCTGTGAATTTGACCTTAAATTTCCTTAGAATCTTGAATACAACAAATAATACAATTATTAGAGCGACACTCATCGACCTATTTTTAACATTTGCAGTTATTTTATTTACCTTGCATAAAAATGTATGAATGAGTTGCGTAGCAATTTTTCTCCCAGGACATGCACGCGCCCCAATTCCAAAGTTGCACAGAAGCTGGCGTTCATGCGGTCTGAAAGGAGGAACACCATCTTGAAGCATCCATCTTTCTGGAAGGTACTCTTTGGCTCGATAGAAATTCGTTTCTTGCAAACACGCGTGCCATGTTTGCAGGATCAGTGGTGTCTGTATTTGTGCAAAGAGATCAACAAGTTAAACAATATATACTGAAAACCAAATGCATTCCTACCCAAGGACCTGCTGATAACTGTTTTTCTAGACTTACATAAGGAGGCAGCCTGTATTCACCAAGTTCAATTTCTTTGTCCAGAAGTCTGGCCACATTGCATGTTGTAGGACATATGCGGAAAACCTCAGTTACACAAGCCTTCAAGTAAGGAATATTGTCCAACACACTTTCGTCTACAGGAGAATCTTTGGTAGGTAGTTGTTCTCTAAGTTCTTCAAAAACTTTTTTGTACACTTCCTCGTGTTTAGAGATCCAATACAGGGAGATAATCAACGTGTGGAATACCTAGAAAAGCATCCAAAGATCCAAACATAAATTTTTCAAATCAAAGACCCAGATCCAACCTGCAGATTTTGAAACTTACCGGTTCAGTTGCTCCGGTAATCAGTTCGAGCAAAACAACGTTTAGATCTTGTTTTGTCACCTCATTCTTCTGAACACCGGCAAGTACTCCACCATGAGAACCATTCACTAACTCATCCTCTGTCATTTTAGATATCATTCTAAAGAAACAAATTTTATATCATAGGCTTAATAACTACAATTAGTTAGTTAAATTAATTATTAGGTATAGTGAAACTCACTCAAGCATTTTGTCTTCAGCAGCAGTAAAGTCGTCCCAGATTTTGGTAGGAAAGTACTTCCACCACGGAAATCCGTACATTGATTTGTGGAAAGCCTTCCAATAAATCTCATGACAGTTTGAGAATAACTTCAAATTTTCACTCACACCCAAATCCTTTCCAATAAACCCCATTCGTTTTCCGTAAACTGTGAAAAAGGATACTGAAGGGAAGGAAAAAACGATGTTGTAAACAACCCTAGATTACTTGATAATATTGCCCTACATTATAATTTGTACCTTCAGTGATTAACTTGTTCAACACCTGAGGGAGTAACTTGGTGGGTCCTTTTTCCTCCGCCAAACAGTTCATTACATCAGTGGTTATGTCATTAACAACCGGAAGCATGGAACGGACAAATTTAATACTTGTAGTGACTGTTGAAAACGTTGAGTGCAACTTTTTCCAGGTATTTCCTTGCCTACAAAAATGAATGGTAAGTTATTGTCCGTTCATTCCCCATAAAGCAAAATTTCATTCTCAATTAATGTATATAGTTACATACGAGTTGACAAGACCCACACTATTATAACGGTCTGGTCTTAGGGATCTGTAAAGCGTAAGAATTTCCATTCCTGGCCGCATCAAAGAATTTAATTTCACAATCTTCTTAATTTCATCTGCACCGAGGACCATGACAAGTGGAAAGTTCCAAAAGTGCTCTTCCTTCACAATGGGACCGTACATTTTTTGACGCTCTACAAATTCAGATAGATAAAGGTAGTCGAATATATACTCCTTATCGTTTTCAGTTTTAATGGTGTAAAAAAGTATAGTGCATTGTCTACATACCTTCGTTTCCTTTCATTATATCACTTGATGTTAGGGCGGAGCTTGTGAGAAGTGTTCCAAAGAATGGCAGCGATCGCGGTCCTGGCATTTCCCAAATGCCTTTTAGACGAGTCCGCGGAGATTTGCTGCTGCTAATCACATTTTGTCCCACTGTCATCGCATTTTTAGAGTAACGATTTTTAATTGGCAATGGTTTTGAAACCACGCTTTTTCCTAGGTCATAAATCATGCATGTCAATATTTGCTAATTTGCTGTCAATATTAAGATAAAATCAGTTACAAGTTAATAATAATTATTACCTGATAGTTTTTGTATAAGTGCGTTGATTAACTCGTATATAAAGATAAGTAGAGATTTGAAGCTCAAGAAAACATTGCAAAGTGTGGTGTTTGAGAACTTCTCCTCAGTGGCAGCATGTCCCATCTTGCAATGTAACACACTTAAAGTTGCGTGCTATGATGTACTGGTAGAAGGTGTATCGTAGATTTTACAAGGATTTGCTTTCTAATGTTTCCACGCTGAATTTTGTTGTTTTCACAATGCCTGACCTGATAAACATGTATCTGAAAATAAAATTGTAACCAAATTGTTTTGAATGTTGCATGTAAAAAAATTCAAGGTCTTCTATAACCGTTTATTCGTTAAACGTATGAGCGAATACACTTGTTGGCATTCCGTACAAATATATGGATGCATCATGCCGGAGTGCATACCTATGGCATTACTGGAATTTTAATTGATGATTTTGTGTTTTAATGGTTCTATTGAGTGTCTAAACTATGTTCAATGTAACAATACTAAAACTGGAGTGTGAATGGGAAAAGTACTAATTTCTTAACTAGTTATAACATGAATATTATTAGAAACGAGAATTAGTACTGAGAAACTGATGCTCACCTATCTGCCTTTGTCTCTGAAGTCTGACTTGATAGACTGATTCGATTTAAAAAATGCATGAAAAGTAAAATTTTGCAAATTTTCCCCTGCATCAAAACTAGAGAAGATGCATAGCTTTGCAATAATTTCAAGTTAGGTAAACCCTACAAAATTTCATGAAGTTTCACACATTCTACAAGTCACACAGCTATGTACTCTAGATTGAGAACACATTTGTGAGCTGAGCTTGGTCAGCACTTGCTATCCTGCAACAAAGTCATTCCCATTCCCAGCCTAAAACAATAGCTGCGTATGTGGTCAGTCAGACTTTCCGCATCATCACCATTCACCTCACCATGCCAAGCGTTTAAGCTTGCTTTCATTATGCACGTAAAGAACGATCACCACATCACTATTAATTCATACAGGAGTATTATGTAGTTTCTACTGTTACAGGTGTTTGAGACTGCATTAAAAGTTTTGAAAGAGCAGATGACAGATCATATGATTATAATGTGCTTCCAAGCAACACGGCAAGCAACCACTTGCCGCAGGTCAACTTCGTCTTTGTAGCAGTGGTGCAGGACGACAGTCCTGTCTTGCGTACCAATTGCAATCCCAAGAAAACTGGGATCCGACTGATCCGAGTCACGTCAAATTGAAGCACATCATGCACATGCCAGATCACAGGTGGAAAACACATGTTTGAAAGAAGAATTATTATGAAATACCTGGTGCAAAGTACGAGTACGATTCGTGGAAGACTATCTATCCGCGCGCTGAAGACGTATCACGTATTCATTGCCGCTGTTCTCACGGCAGCGTTGTCTCCCAGAGATGAAGTTTGAGAGCAATCATAACAAATTAGAATTGTTCCGATTTATCTTATGTCTTACGAGTTTTTACGAGAAACAATGGCACGTGAAAATTAAGGATATTGAGTGTAGCAGTAGCATGCAATCTAATGTGTGTTGCCTTTTGGCGTGTAATTTGTAATAATGTGCATTTCCCTAACTTACGTTACAGGTTGCCATATAAATGTAAACATCAGGTAATTGGACTGAAACTGCGTAAAAAGGCATATATTTTGGTTTGGTTTTTTGAAAATTTTAATTTTTTAAATTCGCTACACACTCTTTACATATTAACCGACCGATAAATGCATAAAATGTTTAATGAAAAATAGAGCACAGTTAGCTCAGCGCAAACCATTTACCTCGCAACTTCATTCTGCCCAATTAATAAATAGTGATAAAATACAAATAGCGGATGAGTGCCGAGCAAAAGTCAGATAATTTCGTTGATGGGTGATAGACATTGTGGTTGGTTAGTTCCCATATCCTGTACACGACAAAGATGATATCAAATGATTGCTGCTACCAGACTAGATAATTATCACTAGCTGATAGCATAGTCTACAATTTTTTATGTATTATTGCACGCACACTATAAAATATTTCAATTGATGTTGTTTATGATAAAATCTTTATATGTCCCATAACTAATGTCACATAAAGTATCACCAATCTGAATAATGAGTAATAAAAGAACTAGATGATTCGTGAAAAGTTGTAAGATGTAATTATTCACTCACTTCACTATCAAGCATTAAAACGGCACTCCGTGTTGTGGCTTATGTTAGTTTGCTCACACATTGCGCGATGATAAGCCATGGTCCATGGTCATCGCTGGTCACCACAACATGCAACAAAACTGGTTGACAAATGTGCTTTTTGAAGAAGCGATGAACCTGACTGCCCTGCCCAAACTTTTGCCGGCAAAATTGTTATGCTTGAGGTATTATTCGAGCTTTTAATCTTGCTATAAGATTCGCTTTCGTTGGTCACTGCACTGTCAGCTTATTTTTGCATACTGCTCTACCAATGCAATTCCAACTATTCCTACTAAACTAACCTGCACTATCAACTATTCACTGGACAGTGTATGTAACAATTCACAATTGTATTGGACGAAAGAAAGTTTTGGACTGTTCTCCTGAATGCTATTATAAGTATATTTTTAAAGACTTGGTTTTGAAATTGCAAGTATTCGAAGAACTACCTCGGAGCCCAACTCCGCACTATTCCTCTCGGCTCACTCACAATCAATCAGAACATCACGCAAGACAACTTTCTGCTTGATTCGATTCTAAAATCTCCTCTCATGCTCGTGCCTTGTGCGCTGTTAAAAGAGCTATTCCGCTTGTTCCTCAACTTTTCTTGCAAGGAAAGAGGAGAGACGAACGAATGAAACGACTACGCACGCGTACCTTTCTATATAATGCAGTTGTTTGCTTAACATGAAATTAGAATAGGATACAAATAAAAATGATGATGAAAATGACACAGCCGCACTCCACTAATTGAGGGTATGAATGAGGAGCAAAAAAAGCAAAGCTGATAGGCCGAGAGGGCGAAATCAGAGGTCCCAAAGTAATAATCTAACTTTATCAATCAATAATAGTATGTATGTATTGTTATTGCTAAGATGAGTTAAATATTGTGTCTTACATTATTTATCCGCTTTCATCGCCAACAACTAACTGATGAGGACTCGTTCAATGCGAGTGTGCTGCAGAAATGGTATGATTTCGCCCAAAGGTGGTTTCTTGTCTACTATATAGTTCGGCGGATGAGTCAAGAAAATATGGGACTATGTTCATGTTCGAATGAACATCAATATACTAATATTATGCATATCTGCGTACACACGGCAGAAAATAATACAAACTGCTTATTTTATGGGGTGGTTCAATCTTGTTAATTCGACATGGTGCTGACTGCAGCAAACATGCAGATGCGGAGGAGCTCTAAGCAAGGGTAGAAAAAAATAATGGGAATGTTATGGATAATGAAGAACTGGCTCGGGGAGTATTGAATTGGGCATTATTGTGTCGCAGCAGTACTCATACTAATACTAATATCAATACCAACACACCACACAAGAAATCACCAGTCAATATCAAAGATATTATACGAGCTGCACCTTTCAAGTGTTTTTACTATTTCTTTAGATTTACCTGCATCTTTGAGCCTTAAAGTCGTTAGCTCCATCCCAGGTTAGGTACCTGGCAAAGGAAGCGGTTCAGCTCTTTCAGCATAGCAATTCGAGAAAGCTTCATCAATCCGCTGAAGACGACGTGACGCGAACAATGGAAGCGACATCTTCCCACCCTTACCTTTCTTCACATTATTGCATATTGCACAGCATGTTTCATTGAGTATTTATTTACTGCATGTTCAAAAACCGATGACATTTTACTTTTACTTGTGTGAATGCACTTGCTTCGCACGAAGGGAGTTAGTTTGACAGTCGCTGAACGGGTATTGCAGGCATGTGATGATCAAGTGAGCTATGTCACGTAATGAAATAGAGTCAACTTTAACTATAAAAGACTTGAAGGGAAGCATCTCTTATAATTGGATAACAACAGCTATAATGGACTAAAATGTACAATAATGAATAAGCACGCAGATCTTTAAGTTTACTTATTCACTGCTTATACTGTTATTGAGGTAAGAATTTTAAAGAATAAGTTATATCAACATATTTTAATATTTTCATTCAAATAAACAATAATAAACCATACATATCCAATGCAATTTAGAGCCAGACGACAATTAAGAAATAGAAAAGTTTTGTCTGAAATAGTTCGATGAAGTTTCCTCTCCGTGGATCTCTTATAGTTAGTGTTGACTGCTTGATAATAAAAAAGGCATGAAATGCGGTGGCCCTCTAAAGCTCACATTACACGATTCTCAATAGCAGCTAAAAATGCTAAATTTAACAATGCAATGCTTTAAAACCAGAAAAAATCTTAAACCGGACTTAAGTATGTAAGTAAAAGATACAGTGATAAAAACTATATATGCATTGCTCCTTCCTTTTTTTATTAGTATGAGGATTATTCAGAAGTATCCCTTGTGTATTAAGTTAGTTGAGTGAGTAAACTATATGGTTTCTGTTTCTTCTAAACTTTCCTTGCTTTTTTCTGCTTTTCTTGTCAATCAACTACAAGCGATGTACAGAAAATTCTTCTTTGATGGTTCAATCTAGAAACGACAGTGTTACATGCCGGTCTGTAGGCATTGTTACCGACCATCATGCTTTTTTATGCGAGATGTATAATATAATATGGATCCATGATAAGTACAAATTGATAGTCTTCATTTTATCCTTCACAGACATGTCGTACTAACTCTTTACCTGTAGACATACATAGCTTCGCATTTTCTCGCAGCCACAACATTAAATACCAATTGTTCACATACCTTTGAGCCTTTAGCGATTTGGTAGGTACAAGTTGAGATGTTCGCTGGTATAAGCATGGACATGGTAATAGAATTGTTGGAGAAATCAGCAATGAATCCATCAGAAACTATGTAAATTCAAAATTTCAAGACCTCTCTGAAATGTTCGTATGTGTATGACATAATAAGCAGTATACTTTGGCTCAGGTGTATCATTACACAACTCACCGACAAGAGCATCCCCAAATCAAGTGCTCACAAGTCCAGAGAACATGTGCACGACGTGCATTTTTAGCTTTCGCTAGGCTCTGCCATTTTTTACTACTAATAAAACCCTAGACACGGAAAAATTTCTGTATTACATCATATGTCAAAATGATATATTCTGATGAAATACTGTATGCTTACAAGTGGTGGCCAGTAAATTTTCTTTCCAACCCATGAAAGATGGAGAATCATAATAATAAATATAAAATAAAGAGCTATTTTAGAAATTCATTCATGGAAATTTATAGAGATGAAGATTATGAAGCTGTCTTAATGACCGTCAGAGATTAATGTAGATACAATCCTAGCAACAAGGATGAAAGAAATTGCTTGATAAAAGGTTGAGATTTGAGATAGGGGTGTATGCACTATATTTATTCATTAAGTACTAGAATTTAACTTTTACAATCAAGTAAACTTCATTTCAGTCTTTTTATCTTATTGAAGTTTTCAATAAACTCATTTTACCAGTTATTATAATCATGCATGAGTAATAAGCTGGAAAGAAGGAGACGCGACTTTAATCATTCCATAAGTAATCTTAAATGCAAATTGAACAACAAAGCGAGTTTCATGTACTCAACTAATAGGAAGTTGGGGTGTTGGTCAATATCATCATATTATATTTCATTTGTCAAGTGAAATCAAAACAATCCGTTGAGGAATCAGTCAACTAGCAGCATTTTGGGGTGTATAGAGAAATACCACTAATTGGACAGTCAATAAGCGACAGTAAGAGTGAAATTTCTCTCGTGAGCTAAACAATAGATGAATTTTAGATTTTAAAAATCTGTGAGATGCAATTTACGTAGATGAGTCATTTTCTTTTAGACATACTTTGGGCAGTTTCATATGACATCTATATGAGTTGATTTTTTCATCTTAAACTGGAAGTGCAAGTAGTCATAAAAGATACAAGGACAAAAATAGGCAAAGGAAGAAAAAATTATCACTTGCACTTGTGCTGCTACTAGGATTATTACGTGAGTATTTAGGCATAATATGCATTGTATGAATGCAATCATACGTTGAAGAATGTCGTGTAGCATGAATTATTAAAACAAAATGTCTCATATTTACACAAAGATTAAGTACGTGAAATCCAAAAGATTGCAGATAGGGGAGTAAGTCAACAAGAACATAATATAGGTCAGATCACATGAGAAATATAATATGATACACTACTCGCACGATGATGGCAATTACTTCTCTGTACATCATTGATTGTCAGTGGGGAGGACAACTGCTAATTTGTGCATCTTTATGGATTTATAAAAAAACTTTCCTTTTTACATATTATCTTGTGTCCACTCAGATTTCATGCCAGCGTGCATTTAATACGGTAGAATTAGTTTCATTAAATGTGAACTTTTATAACATTGTAATTATGGAGATCATTATAATGGGCGAAGATAAACAATGAGCACATTATGTATGTGCTTATCTGTCTGACAGATATACGAGGATCAAGATCAAGTTGTAAAACTGGTGCTACGCATATGAATTGGTGACTTTTCTTTTCATGCGTTTAATCTCTAATCCCGAAAACACTCCTTTTTCACCTTGTCTTGAACTTGAACTTGTTTTGGAAGTTGTCGAGAGAAGAGTTGAGCGAGTGAGACCATCTCACAGTTCACTACTATGACCAACCATATCAACCGCTATTAGTAACATGCGTTGCAGAAAACTCTTTCTCCACCTTTCATATAAGCTTATAATAGCAAAAATCTTATAGACATAAAAGAAATTAAAACGAATCTAGCTTTCTTGATTGTTTGGGAGATAATGAAGCGATATTCCTTATACAAACTATAACACTAAGTTTTAACTAATGATGCGTCAAAAACAGTCATATAACTTGCAAACCAGAATCTCTTATAGTTTGTTTCTGACCTATTTGTCCGTTTTGTCCTTTGATTTGTATGATTTCTCGGAAAAGATTTCCATTTTTATCAAATAAGTGGATTGGAACAATACCAGATTAAATTCACTCATGAATATTTTTGCAATAATCTCTTCATTGCCCAACAACATGCTAACAAATCCGCGCTCAGTAGATTTACAATGCATCCGGAAGCAATACTGTCACGTAGTACCAACTTAAAATTTACCCTTCCGGCGATATTAAAGAAATTCTTTCGGGGACGTCTTTACATGCTTTTTACATGAATACAAGATAAATGTACTAAAAAACAACAGCCAAATGACAAGATGTCCAGCAAACCGACTTAGAAATATTATAATGTTTTATAAATGATAATGAAAGAATACGCACTACTGTACCAAATTTCATGAAAGCTTTAAAAGCTTGCATGGTATATTTATAGCACACAGAATAGCTAATTCAAACTTACCTTTAACATAAAAAATAGGTGTTTAATGAAAAGCAACTGAAAGACAGTCAGACAAACACTAGTAAATCATAATCATTTGCCCTGTGTATTATCAATGTAGCAGTATGACAGTATGAAGTGTGTAACAACAAGCAAGTTCAACTGATAGCTAATTTGTTTTCCCTTTTAGGAGCGATTAGAAAGTGTCATGCAAATGTCTCCTTTACTTGAGGTCATTTTTAGAAAACCGACTCCATGCTAAACGATATTATTAGTTTGTTTATAAAGTAACATCATCAATTCATCATAGTCTTGTTGACAAATTCCGGGAATTCCCTTTGCTTATTTAAAGTTCAAATATAAAGTTATCAGTAGGTATACATGTTATTATTATGACACAAATACATAGTTGTCAACTACCGTCGACGTTGGCTAAGATTCATTTCAAAATGCGTTCAATGTTTTCGCGTTTTAAAAACATTATTAGCACATTTAGAGGCTGTTGTATAGATTGATGTACAATCCATATACGGTTATTGTAAAGCATCTATTATTGCAAAAAATGCCCTTGGATTTTTAAAATATTATTTTCGTTGATTTAGAGGGATTATTATCAGAATTCGCGATATATCGGTTCCTGGAACGCTTAATAAAATGCTGAGAATTGTATTATTTTTATTTCATAATAACACCACGTGTATTTTTCTGGAGTCTGGATTAGCATTTTAAGACTTTACTACAGAAATCCTTATATTTTTCATAGAGTTATCTTGGATTAATGTAGCCTTGTGAGTACAAAATTATCATGTTTTTCGAACTTGCTCATGTGTGCATTTTGAGTTTGGACTATTAATATTTATTGCGGTCACGAATCATGAGCACTATTATAGATTCTCACAACGCAAAAGCGAGTGTGGAGTTTATGAAGTATTTAGAAGAAATCATAATCATAAGACATCCACGCCTACATGATTTATTGACTATGGATATTTCATAAAGGAAAAGGTGAGCCATTTTTACCAGCAGTCAAACGACTCGTGACTCTATTTAAGCATTGATATCACTATTTTTTCGATATGAAAATTTGTAAAACAGAATGATGTAAATTAGAGCTGAAGCAACGACATTTTCTTTGATCTCCATTAGCTGCTTTCTCTGCTAATTGGTATCTTTGACAATTCTATTTATAAAAGCTGTATAAAACTTTCAAAATTTGAATTCAAATAAGTGACTTGATAAACAAACTTATGAAAAGTTTTGCATGCATGTCTTCCCATCTGCACTGTAGAATGTCTCAGATGAATGACAAATGAATAATTCATTTCTTGAGGAGTCAAACACCTTTCTTTCAATATAATTTGCTCCTAGTTACCATGATTTTTAGCATTCGGAGTTATGGTGATAGAGCTTGCTACATGACTGTTGTTACCAGTCGGAAAATATGTAGTTGATACAATGTATTCTCATTAAATTACGGGTAAGTTTTGTCAAAAGAGGAGTTCATTCACTTGAGTTTTGTTTTCTACCGGATTTTTCGTCAAAACACGAAACCAGCGTATGAAATTCGTTTCCTCTAAAGCTTAGTATTGATGCTATAGCAAATCTCGACTGGTTTTTAAAAACTCATACAATACCCAAGTTGTCTATCGAGTTAAGCCTGTTCAATACATGCTCCTCATTTTTATTTTAGAAAAGGGGTTAGACTGGCCGGGGTTAAAAATCTTGACAATGGTAAAGCTCAAATTTACAAAATCAGGAACCAAAGCAAAGTTCTAAAAACCATTCCATTGAAATGTCTACAAGACATGCAACCGAGGGTGTTAAAAAAGTGATCAATATGTATGAATGGCTGTGATGATGACTGCAATCTGGTCATATGATATGCATGAAAGCTTATGAAAATTAATTGCTATTAGATGGCAGAGATAGTTCAAATAAATGTGAGTGAACATTACACTGACATCTTCTGTATCATTTGAGTCGATATTTTATTGAAACATAAACATAATTTATCGAAGAAATAATCTACAATATCATACCAAAATATTGGTTGATGACTTAAAGCATTGTTTCTGTATTATGTATTTCAATTGCTGTAAATTAAATCTGGACAGGAAAACTATATGAGATTGCAAAGGTTAAATTATAGATATTTATACCAGCTCTTTAAAACTATTCCGTATAACTCGTAGCAATCTTAAAACTGACTTCAGTATTACATTAAATTAGTATTGCATAATATATTGTAGAATTTTATATACTCTTTGATAGAATAAATGTTCTAGAATTTTTTTCATTAAATACTCTTTAAAAATTTTAAACCATCTTTCCAGCCAAGATCATTAAATCAAGTTGCACACATGATTGCAACAGCACCATAGGGACACCAAAGTACTAGAATTTACCTTACTTATTTATTTGTACAGCCAAAGGTATGTAAGTAAATATTTGAGTGTTTCACACAGGACAGATAACGTGTTCACACACTAACAGATTTATCTCCTGTTGCCTCTCAAGTTATGAGACTGCTCACTGGCCTTCACAACTATTTGACTACTAGACCCTGAATCTCTATTTCCAGTAGACTCGCGTCGTTTTGGAGATCTATCTTCCTCAGATCTTGAAGAGCCAGAAGAACGAGGTGTAGGCTGCATAGGCAATGATAGAGCATTTATAAGAGTGCCCTTTGACCTTAACTGCCGCTCATCAGAGCGAGAACGCAGACGGATTGTATTTGAAGTCGGGGACGTACTTTTTTGAGAAGACCGATTGAGCGACCTAATTTCTTTACTTGAAGAGAATGATTTGGAATTTCTCGGGGATGAGATTCTCTTGGCTTCAATCTTCGCTCTATCAGAAGAAACTTGCTTTTTATCCGCATCTGTACTTCGGTTTTTCTGAATAGGAGATGGTTTTGATAAAGATGATCGTTGGGGCCGATTGTTTTTCGATTCGTCTTCTCCTTCGCTGATTCTTGTATCTTTAGTACTTCTAGTTGGACTATCAGATTCACGACGTCCCAGTGGAGGCTTTGAAGTACCGATGTTCGAACGCTCGCGACGCCTTTTTTCTTGTCTACTCCTTCTAATCAATTTAGATTTAGAAGATTTCGTTCCTGAAGTAGACGGTCTGTTGTCAATGGTTCTTGTAACACGTTTGGTGTCCGTCCCAGATGCCTCAGAAGGGGAACTTCTCTTTTTAGTTGTTAAACTTTCTTGATTTGATTCTTGCTTCGTTATAGTTGAAGCTGCAAGCGTACGTGAAGTTAGACTTTGTGGGGACGCAAACATATGAGCTGTTTTGAAAGCAGCGTGTGCAGCAGATTTCCGAACTTGTCGAACCATTGGTAACACAGGTGGAGATAAATGAGATGAATTCCCGGATGATTTTGCTTTTGGCTTTTTCTTGTTTTCAGCATTTGGCTTTGGTTGTAGCGGGGGAGAAATTTGTTCGACTTTAATATCTGATTTAGCTTTACATGCTGCAGTTGAAATTTTGGCATCGGAGGAAGATGATGTGGTTGCTTTTACACTAGTGCCAGAACTCTTTCCTTCTTTAATAACCCCTTCTTCGTCTATTTGTAGAGTGGTTTCGTTTCTAATTGTTAACTGGTGTTCTTCCAATGCATCTGCTGAAGTTGACAATGGTACTTCAACCACTTTTGCCAATGGTGGTTTAACCTTAGCAAGAACAATTGTTCGATGATTTCGTGTACTATACTGACTTAAATCAGTATCCACTTCTATCTTAACTTCATGACGTTTCTCTTCTTCCGTCACTGGAGGAGCAAATCGTATATGGTCTTCTTCATAAATACAACGCGGAAGGCATACGTACAACCGACAAATGGAGAAAACGTAAGCGGATTGTATGTGGCTGTAAAACATAATTATTTGTTAGCATCCTTTTAGAAACATTGTGTAATAATATTATGAGAGAATCACGGTTTGTCTACTTGCAGTGAGTGATTTATTACGATACTGCAGCAAAATAAAGTGAATTTGTGTACTCGCGAGGAGAAAAATCATCTCCAAAACCGGAACGAAAGCACCTTGGGCAAGGCCAAGGTTCCACATTGATTGGAGGCCCTTCGTGATAATTTACGTTTTAACACATGACAACTGAGTGAGTTACGACTCAACCAAAACATTCTCTGCACATTCTTTGCAAGAATTTATCGTGCTGCTATCTTGAGTGAGAATGCAAGATCGATCCTATATTCAAAATGAAAAATATTGTTGTGCCACATTACAATAGCTGCAAAAATACAATTCATCATGACCTGTCAGTATTGTTACTTGCTACATAGTTTTAATTCCCTATCTTAAAACTAGCTCTCCTATTTTCCTGGCTTGAACTAGTTTGTACATAATTAAATATGATGCATGTATGCATGGGAAGGAACATTAGATTTTTATTCTAATGTCCACTTATTGTCTCCCATTTAGCATGACTACGATTTTTACTCAAAAGAAACGGTATTATGGTGATAATATGTCTCAATGTACAACAATCGTAGGATCTGTTTTTGTTAGAGCTGGCTTGGGAACCTGACCCGCAATGCTAGAGACTGGGTGATCTACACTTAGGTCCCGTTCTCTTCATAATAAAAATATTTATATAGATTTTCTACTATCTTTTACAAACATTTGCTACTTACTCTATCATTTGATTCACATGATGCGCAATTATGCGAACCTTACGTCTGGGAATCAGCATACGATTTAAAATTTCCGGCAGTTTAACTGAAAGTCAAAATTAAAAATTAACAAAATCTGCTTCCAAAGGTCAAGTATGCGTAGGTAATATACACAGCAATGAGAAACAGAAAATGACATGAATTGAAAGACAATTTTACCAAAAAATCTCAGAACATGGATTAATCCATAAACCATGCAAGGATCAGGCTGCTCTTGCTGATAGCACTCTTCAGGTAGCATTTGCCAAGATTTAAGCTCATTTATGTATTTATGAACTGTCTTAATCCACAAAGCAGAATCATGATATCCTTTTGATAACTGGCATGAAGATGACCTTTATGTGAAGGGTTATAGACAAAAATAAAGATTCCTCAGTCAAAGATATACGTTTCAAAATAATTTACGCACAGCACAAAAGAATTTCATTCTTACGATTTTATCGACGAGTCTCCACTTTTACGCAAATCATCTGCCATTGTTTTAGTGTGTCTCCGTAATTTATTGATAGTCTCTGAGTTTTGTTCTCTAGATGATCCAGCTACAGGCCTATAACCCCAAACAAAAAGCAGCAATTGAACTATTTGACATATCGAATAATATTAATGTTGAGGCCAAGTATCTGATGTAAAACTTATGGAGGTACACTTACCTATTTTGCTTGGTCCCTGAGGATGTATTTTCAGGATCATTGTCACCCTTCTTCTGTTGTTTTTTTCTACCATCTCCCGCGTCTTCTGTTGACTCAGTACCAGGTACAGGAAGTTGAGGTACTAAAAGCGAGCTGAAAGTTTGAAACATTAAATTTGAAACATTAAATAAAAGCTGAATAAATATGGGTAACTACTACTATAAAAATACTCAGATTAAATTGATTCAAAAATTAGAAACGGGTTCACAATTTACCAATTAATGTCAGGCATCCTGGGTTTCATTCTTTTGTGAGATTTGTACTGTTCATTTTCAACGTCATAGAGTAGCATCTGATAAAGCATGTAGTCGAAAATAACCTTCAATCCATGAACTATTTCTTGTGCTTGACGCACTTTTCTGTAGATTCTCGCAATGTCTTCCATCCAAAGATCAGTAGGATTTGATTTGTTACTACTAAACGAAGTTTTCGTATTTGCAGACGCAAAACCTACAGAACTTGATGAAGCTGAAGGTGCCGTCTGGATTCCGCCTGAGCCGAAACAAGATTTATATTGCTCAATAATCTTCCTTAATTCCCTGAAGCCAAGGAACTTCACATATCCCTCAAAGACACAGATTACCGAAACTTCAGCTGGAATTCTGACTAGCTATAAAGACAAATACATCATTATAATACCAAAATACCCCTACTCTTAAGATGTTTTGAACGGAAATTAATGAAATTACCATATTCCTTGTCGTTATGTTATAATAATCCTGTTCAAGAAGAGCTTTGACCCTGTCAGTAAGAACGATCTGTGACACCGTCTTCTTTTCTTCTTCATCCGAAGACTCTTGGTCAGAGGAGTCACTGCTTCCCGATGAATTACTTGAATCATCATCATTTTTGGTGTCTCCAGATGTTCCTTTAGTGCCTTTTCCAGTTTTATCTTTAGTTGCCTCCTTTAAAATCTCAGTCAAGGTCTTCTTTCGCTTCTTTTTCTTCCTAACAACAGGAAAAACAATGACAACGACATTAGTTTATGACTTTACCGTAATAATACAAGTTTGAGGACAACATAAATGAGCAATTAATGTTCCTACGAGTAATAATATTCAAAAAATATGTTTTTCGTTTGAAGCAACTACTTACAGGTGGCCTTGTATTAAAACATCAGCTTTGGTTTTTAATTCCTTTTGGAGATCACGGTTTTCCTCCGTATCTTTCAAAACACAATCTTCGGCGACATAACGGTCCCATGATGAATTCCATCCCTATCCGTGAATAATTATTTAACTGTAAAGTACATATGCTAGGAAGCAATATGTAATTATGAAAACTATGTACATATAATCAATACTTACAAAAAAGTGGATTTTATACTCGACTCTGATCTTGCCTCGGTTATCGTTTCGTTCTACTACTTCAAGAACCTGAAAGTTTCAAGGAACAGAGAAAATAAACCTTAAGTTCTTAATTGGTGTACTTATTAAAGCAACACAAATAACGACTTCAATTTACTTTTGAATCATAAAGAACCCGGGCCTTTTTCAGATCTGGTTCGTAACAAAGTACTCGCTCATCTACAGCAAATTTATGGTCCACCTAGAACAAAGAATTGGCAAAATATATGTTGTATGTATTATTAATAAAATTATCATTCCAACCTTAATTTGTAACACGATAGACAAATTTTTTGTTTCCTATTTTACCTGACTTTTTCGTGGTTGCGATTGATGCTTCTTTCTCGAATGATTTCTCGATCCCATTTTCAAACCAGTATTATACAACAGATGAAAGTAAATACTGCAATTTAAGTACAATTAACCACAATGTCAGAGTCTGACATCATCGTTATAAACACTACTCACAAAGACGCAAAGTCAAGTATTTTGAAAACTGAAACTTATTAACCAGCAGTTGGTAGTGTGAATTTAACTGCCATGATTTTTAAGCAAACTCAAATTCTTTATTTAAAAATGTGCATATTTGAAAGTTATATACAAACACATTAGTCAATTAACTTCCAAAACTGAGCAGACCACACACGGACCACCACAAATTTTGTTTTGGAATTTGAACCGATAGGACCATTTGATTTTCAAAAAGTTCTGATTCATTCAATTTTTCAGTTAAGCTGGCTAATTTGGATGAAACTCACAATCACACAGCCACTACTCTTATCAGGATAGTTTGTGAACTTATTTAACAATTAGGAAGATTAGTCAGTGCTGCTTTTGCAGCAACACAATAATTTCCCAACTCGTTTGTAATCATTAGTGGAGTAAGTTCCTCAGAAACCTTTGCGCACTAAAATGTTGTTGTGAGAAAAGAGGAAAGATAAACATAAACACGGGGAAACACATGTTGCCTTTGACATCTCAGCTGGGGACTCCGAGAGTGAAAGGCTGGTAGTCAGATGCACTTCACTCAATCTGTGAGCTGACTGGACAGGTGGACTGGTGGACAATGGTCAATCAATCAATGCCAGAAGTGAGTAGAGCAACTATCGCATAGATAGAAGATCGACGGCTTTCAGTACGTCTCTCACGGTCACGTCACAGTATTCCGCGACGAATCCCTCTCCTGAAAAGTAGGTTACTTTTATTTGGTCACATAATCCTCAGTCGGGGGATATACCGTAACTCATTTTTTGTATTTCTTTGGCGGAAGCCGCTCTTCCTCGTCGGGGCACTATGACACATGCACTTCTGCGTTTCAATTTCAGTACAAGGAAAGTAGAAAAGAAAGCATTTTTCTCGAAAAAGAAGATATAAAAAGATTGCAATCACTGCAAATAATTTGAGCATGAAATTATAGTCCCTTTAAAGACATCAGCTAGATGGCTAGATGTGTGTAATTAAGGAAGAAGTGTAATTGCTGACGCAAAGGTAGGCTAAGGAGAGATCGGAGATCACTATAATGATTAAGAGGCGACTGTCAGTCATTTTTTGAACTGTTAGGTCAGTCATCCCTTCTTGTTTTCTAAAGCATGAAAAAATTCATGAGAAAAGCGAAGAAAAAAAAATGCGGTTCAACATTTTCCACGAATAAGATTTATCTTTGTCCATTTCTCATTTTTTTCTGTCATCTTCTTCTTTCTCTTGTGTTGTTCTCAGTCAGTGGTGTAATTATATGTTCATCTGACATCTGAATTATCTGAAATTCGATGCATACAAAAAGTGCAGGCCAGGATATGATTTTATTTTGCTGGGGCGCTTCTCTGTCAATCAGCGTTACATGTTCCATTCTGGAGTATCTAGAAGAGGGACATATGAATGGCGTCACTGCAAGCTTTACCACTTTTAAAAGTAGGGTCTTATAGAAAACTGCAGTTTTTTCTTTTCCTCATTAACTTTTCGCTCCAGTACACGCATGAAGGCTGTCGCTAAGATATATATGAAGTTTTAAATACATGCTAAATCACAAATTCCGAATTATTACAACAACGGAAATAAAATTGAATCCTGTTTATTCTGCGCAAAGAAACTACAATAATCTTTCAGACAAACGTGTTTACAACGAATGATTATAAGGTGCATACAGGTCTGAAATGCATTAAAGTGAACTGAAGATTGCAATTCACGAAAACGTGTATACACAGAACATGTTATAAATCTACCATCCTAATCTACTCACTACCTTAACATATTATGGTTTATTAAAATTAAATGAAAGTGCATGCACAGTTCTACAAGTTATCTTATCAAATGTGGTGTATTTGCACCTTGACTTCCAAACTTTTTGCAAGATAACATAGAAAACAGCTTTGTATAAAAATACTCATTTTTATAGTTTCGCTATTTCAAGCTAGAAACGTTATTTATGTACATTCAGTAAGGTACTGTGGTTGAGGAGTTGGGGAATGGGCACTGGCAAATATTAAACGCATTTGCCATGCAAAATATATATATTCGTTTATTTTAAACACCTGGGAATCTAAACTTATACATAATATGCGAAATGCATAACTATAACCTATTAGTGATAAATTTCTTTAAGCGCATTAGTTCATGCTCAGCATCATACGTATTTCCTGTATTTATAGCCTCCCTAAATTTATAGCCCCCTATATTTATAACCTTAGAAAATCGAGGCAAATTTCAATTTTTAGCCTCCCTATTTTTATAGCCGGATTTTTGCATTCATTTACATGTACTTTCATTTACACATACATAGTTATGTACATAAATCTCTCCATAACTATTAGTGCAATCAAAATATGGTACTATTCATTAAATTAGGTGAATATGTGTCTATCCATCTAATTTAGGCTTCATGGATATT